>VUQR01026726.1:0-14666 GCA_015108515.1 Hemichromis elongatus | reverse complement strand
GCTACTTTTAACTTATTCCTCTGTATAAACTGCAGCTTTCAACAGTTCTCCACTTTGGCTTTCAGGTGAATGATTTGATGTTTTTCAGCTCATTCAACATTTTTAACTTAAAATTCATCCTTTTTTTTTCCATTTCAGCTCAAAACATTCAACTATAAGCATCCACACTGCAGTTTCTTCAGAAAATGCATTCTCTAGTTATTATTATTATCTATTCCGTACGTTTTTCGGCACCTATCTCCTCCCACACCGTTCGACGTAGAGAGACCGTTCAACCACCGTTAGATTCCTCTTCTTTTGGACATGTCTGCTTCTACTTTTCTCGTCTTTAACTTTTATATTTTTTAAGTTATTCCACTTTTTTCGACAAATATTTTACCATGTATTTCAATGGGAGGGTCACTCGGGGCTGGGATTGGCTGGTCAATACAGCTGCCAGCCAATCCCAGCGCACGTCCTCTGGGATGTGGGCGGGGCTTGATCTTAAAATCATTCAGCTATGAGCATCCATGCTTCAGAAAATGCATTCTCTAGTTAACATAGAAGTTCTATATTCTTTGTTTTAACAGGTAAATCTTTGGATTACTCTTTATTCTGCCTCTCCACCGTTACTGAAAACCATTGAGTTTTAATTGTCAAACAACAACCATTTATTATTAGTGACCTTATCTTGTGTATAATTTTGTTATCTCTGCCTTTAACCAGCCAGAATCTGACACTTGTTAGACCTTGCTTTGTATTGAACACAGCAAGTATGCAGAGGCTGCGAAAGATTTGAAAATCTTGGTGTTTACTCTAGGTTGCTGCTGCAAAAGTTGCATTGCAAGCAGAGACATCATCTGCAGCAGCAGAGATGACTCCACCCCAGAAGGATTCAAATAGTGTCATCCTGCAGAACACCAGCATCACCACAGGGAAAACCAAAATTGCGGACATCACCTTTGTGCCAAAAACGGTGAGCCTTTCCGCTCTTTACAAGAAGACGGCTTAATGTATCGTCTGC
Source organism: Hemichromis elongatus (assembly GCA_015108515.1). NCBI lineage: Eukaryota > Metazoa > Chordata > Actinopteri > Cichliformes > Cichlidae > Hemichromis > Hemichromis elongatus. Next base: position 13,663 of record VUQR01026726.1, on the reverse strand, counting down.
TGGCAGGCTAATCACAGCAGTCACAATGTGTACAAACCAACCATGCATTAAGCTCACTAGTGCACAAAAGTTCCCAACAGAAGTGACTGTGTAATTACACTTCTCACTGTGACTTGTCTCTTGTCTCAGGTTTGGGGGAAGCCACCTACCACCAGCCAGCTCATGTCAAAGATAGAGAGAAGGAATAAGCACCCATCCTTCGAGGTGGACTTTGACAAACTCGTCATGCCTTTTAGCCACAACCCCCAGGGCACGATGCTGGAGCTAACAAACACCACAGAGTAACATGAAGGAAGGTTAGATAGACAGACAGAGACTGACATCTTGGAACCAAACTGGCCACGTAGTTATGGATATTTGCGCCTTGTTGGACATCATGCTTTGAATAATTAGTGTGGATGCTCATCAAAGCATCCACAGTATTGTTCTTTTTTAATTATTATCTATTCCGTACGTTTTTTTGGCACCAATCTCCTCCCACACCGTTTGACGTAGAGAGACCGTTCGACCACCGTTAGATTCCTCTTCTTTTGGACATGACTGCTTCTACTTTTCTCGTCTTTAACTTTTATATTTTACATGAGCATCCACGCTGCAGTTTCTTCAGAAAATGCATTCTCTAGTTTAATATGAGATTTTGCATACATGTTGCCTTCCGTCGCATCAGGCTCCTGCTGCTTTTATTATGACTCCAGGACAGCGACTGACATGGTAACAGGTTTTGTGTTCAGATTGCACATCTCAAAATCATCAATATGATAACTCAGGAATACCATAATTATTTTTTTTCTTTTTTAGGTTGGTAAAGAAGTAATAGATAATCAATTAAAAAACCAAAAAGTTTCTGTTTTCTCCTGTTTTTTTTGTGTTTTTTTTTAAATATTCCACTCGACTGGGTAATGGCACTTTTGGCGATGGGCTACTGGAACTTTATGTCATTTTACAAAACGTACTGGCAGATTTCTTTCATTTACTACAGCAGCTTTTTTTTATCATGTCAAAAAAAATTAAGTAGTCAGTATTATTGCAATTGCAACAATATATTGTTGCAATAATATATATTGTTATATATCTTATATTGAGATATCTCAGGGATTGAATGTGCAGTTAAACTAGGTTACAATTACAGAAAAGGGGATTTTCATCTTTTGAAATCATTTTGCCTTTACTGAGGGGAAATAGTTGGTTTCAGACAGTGGATGAACTGAAGGGGTGCACCAAAGGTAAAGATAAATAATAACTTATTTTGAGTTGTGAATCATGCAAAGCTGCTGTAGCGGACTGCCAGAATAGAAATATACACGGCTGGAAATTAGCATAGTTTGTGACTGCAATAAAAGTGTGCAGATACTGCAGATGGTTAAAATCCTCCCAACTCTACAGTAACTTTGCCTGTAGTGAGAGAAAAAGCATGTACACAGATAAAATCACGAGCTTAAAATTGGCTGTCACAGTTTGCCTGTTATAGCTCTCATGTCTCCTTCCTGCCAGGGTGATTTGGTATCATAGTCCTTCTTGCAAATGAAAAAGAAACTGCAGAACTTCAGCCCTGTGCAGTTCCATATTTGTACCAGCACATGGCGCTGTTTGGCAAATTTTCCAATGCAGCGGTATGGTTGTTTATTAGAACAGAAAACTTGGAGCAAGCTCTTGTGTTTCTAGCACAGAAAGACATCAAAATGGCAGCCGTGTGTGTTCAGTGATCTCGTATTAACTGCTTCTGGTTTTCAACCGAGAATCAGCAGATTTTATATGAGCGAACAGAAGATTTAAGTTTTAACATGATCAGGAACGCACCTTCACCTCCCCCCTTGTTTAATCTTGGCCTCGATTACAGTAACGATACTGTGTCTGAGTACTGTTTGGTGTTGCTTTATTTTTTTTTATGTTTACACTAAAAGCAGCTATGGAAAACAGGCACTTTTTCTGCTTTAAATGTCGCATTGAGGCACACTCCCATCATCATCGCCACCATCACCTGATAAAATTAGATTGCAGTGTCCTCAAGGTCCATGGGGACAGAGTTATATAATCAAATATATCAGCAGAGAGGGTGGGGAGGTTTGAGGTTCTCAATACGGGCCCGGGATTGTTTAAATATACATAGGCACAATGCCATTGATGACAGGGATGTGGAGAGAAAGAGAGGAATGGATGAAAGCACTGAGAGAGAGGCAGGCTGGGAGAGGAGCATGAAAGCAGTAAGAGGAGGCAGAAAAAGGCATGCATGTATGTAATGATACACAGAGAGAGGAATGGAGACAGTTAGCAAGGGAATGAAAAAACATATCACTGAAAGCCCAGCAGTGCCATTCATAAAGAGACCTGAGAGATGAGGGAAGGTGAGGAGTGACAGTGAGAAAAAGGAAGGCAGAAGCACACAAGGAGAGCAGGAGGTGGGGGAGGAAAGAAGAAGGGGTGGGGGGGTTGGCAAGAGAGCAGCGGAGGGTGATTCAGAGGATGGGGAGGGAGCACGACAGAGGAATGAGAGGGGGAGCGGAGGAGTGGGCGGGAGGAGAAGATGAGGGCTTTTCTAGCACACAGGTTAGAGGGAGTAAACAAGGCTCTGATCGCTGGCTGTGATGCAGTGTGTCTGTTAGGGCGTCGGCTCAGGCTTGCAGCGTGCGCATGTGTTTGGGTGTGCTCCTGCGGTTTATACAGAACCACTTAGAGATACATGCAAATGGCTTTGCATATGAGTTATGATGTGTTGTTAGCACAATTAGAAACAAGCTCTTCTATTTGAATGGAATGTGTTTTTTCCACGTGTGCGCAGACCTATCCCTCTGAGCACGGTTGATAAAATGGAAGTGAGCCTACGTTTCCAATTGAACATGTCTGAGTCGAGTCGCAGGTAAAAGGAGTCTTTTTGGAGCATCTCCCCTCCTCCCCCTCCCCTCTGCTGAATATCAGTCTGAGCTGGAATCAGCGTGTGTTGCAGGCAGCAGCACTGCAGTCTCTCAGCTGCACCGCTTACTCAGCACTTCAACCCTTCACGTCCCAAAACAGCCTTTGGGGACAAACATAAGCATGAAAACACACATATTATATTATATTATATTATATTATATTATATTATATTATATTATCTGTAGCATTATTGAAGTGTCATTATTTGCAATAATCATACCTTCACAGAGACAGAAATGTGCTCACATATGTATACAAAATCCAGTCATTGCGTACTTTAGCAAAGGAACCATAAACAGACTCATTGTGGACAAACACAAGCTTATGCACATGTGCAATAGTGTCTGTGTCTGCCTATAGTCTCCATAAGCATCTGTCTATACGGAGAATTAATATAAATGATTCTGCAATTATATTTTACAATGATCCAACACTGTAATACAAAATACTTTTTTTTTGTTTTAATTACTTTAATTATTGCAGTTTAACACATCTTTGACAATATACAACATTTTGGGTTAAAAAAAAAATCTGTTTTTCTCTAATTTCAGGGTAAGATGGATTCAGTGCTTGTGACTTTTTCTCACCAATAAGTGTAAACACAGTAGCTACGATATGGCAAAGCACTGTCAACTGCATCTGTGCAGCAACAGCACTGCACAGATCTGCTATCCATTATTGATGAGGGAGTCATGTTTCACGCTAGCCTGACTGACAGAGCTGAATGTGACACAATAAGAGAATGTACAGTAAGCTTTGCCAGCATCTTTTGTTTGTCTTTGTTTAGCACCTGTGCAGGTTTACTGAGTAGGTATTTCTGTGTATGTGTGCCTGTGTGTGTTGCAGTGATTCATCATTCATTAGTGCAGCTTTGGCAGTGCCATAGATCTCTTTAGCTTTCAAAGCTTTAGATTCCAATTTGCTCCAGGCCTGAAACTTTTATTATGAGAATATTGATCTGAATTTCATAGTGAGACCAATAACGCTGGGTGGTAAACAGAGGATGGGGTCTTGGCTCACGTAAACAGACCAATTCCTGGGAAAGACACCAAAAGCTGATATAATAAATATCTCACAGGATGCATTGCAGCTGCAGCTGAAGCCATTTTACTGACTGTACTTTGGAAAAAACAGTATTTAACTGTATTGTAACAAAAAGAGAACAACAAGAGACCAAAGGAATGTCTAAGGGAATCAAATCTACAACAATATTTGATGGTAGCAGGTAACTATAATCAATAATGTGATTTAAAACACATCATCTCTCCTTTAAAATATTATTATACAGAAACATTGTTTCTGTAAGGAACACGTTGGCATTGGGCTTTAATCTGCTTCCTGCCTCAAACTGCAGGAACAAATTGTAATTTTCTCTACCCTGAAAACAACTCATCAGTGTTGCTGGCAGTGATCATGAAGACCAGAGGGGTGCCATTAGACTTTGACTCTGCTGTGTTTTTACTTTGCCTTTTAGTGTAGTTGACTGGAAGTGTCTTCAGTCTTCAATATGGTTTTAGAGCACGTTCAAAATATACAAAAGTCCAAAGAAACGCCCCCATGAAGAGTGAAGCATGACTGGCATATAATAAGTGTAAAGCTAAATATATATCATAATAGTTTAGTGAAATTAAGAAGATATTGTAATATTAATTTGACTTGGAAAAGAAACAGTTTTAGATTTATTAAACTGAATTAAAAATTATATTAATATAATATATCTAATATAGAAGACAAAGCACTGCCAAAAGAATTAAATGGCCGATGCAGATAGATAGATCGATACATTAATTGGTTGGGTCTTAGTGTTGAACAGATGCAGACAAAACAATCTGTATTAGCTATCTCTTTAAGCCAACTTTCTACTGATTGGCTGCCTGTTATAAACAAGCAGGTGGGTGGGGCTGCTGTGTTCATAAAGAGAGCTTTGCAACTGTCATAACAGGTAATGCAATACTGCAAATTTTGGTATTGATTGGCCAATACCAACATATACACACCAATACCAGTATAACCGTACTTAGTTAAGACAACAAAACACTTTCAGCTTTTCATGTATTTTTGGAGACCTAGACTGTAAATGTGCCTGCCTCTAAAGCACTTAGGATCAACTTCAGTTCTTTAACTGTGCTGTAGATTGTAAATAAAATAGATGGGACAGTCAACACAAATACATTCTGAGATTTTGGTTACAGCAGGTTTGCGGTATATTTTTTAATTTCTAAGAAAATCATATAATTCAGTAGGTCAAAGAAATTAGAGACTAGAAACAAAGTATCAGTCCTATCATGTTAGTATTGATCTGATACCGATACCAGCATTGGTATCAATATTATTATTATTGATCAATCCACTAACCTTTATTATCAGTGAAATCAGCTTTCACTGGCTTCATCTGGAGCTATGAGTAAAAATAAATGTTGAAAACAGGAGTGTTTAGAGCCAAAAGGTTCCTGGGATGGCTGTGTTATTATGCGTTATGAAGCAGAGGACACAACTTTAACTTCATGACGTGACCATGTGATGTTGTGCTTATTGTTTTGAGGACAACACTCAGTGGGATATTTTAAATTTAAATCCGCTGTTAAAGAAAAGTTTAGAAACTCGTGTTATGCCTTTGTATTTCTCTTTGTTTTTTTTTTACTGCAGTATCATCTGCACTCTCCCTAAACTGTCTCCTTCAGACCTTTGAAAAAACAATGACGAGAGAAGGTCTCACTCTCTGTCTCCATTACACACTCATAATTATACACACACACACACACACTCCCTGATTGGGTCCTGTTCAGTGGCCAATTGCTCAGCAGTGGATTCCTGACCAAGCAAGACTTATTAATCAAACTTCAAGCAGCAAAAAAAGCCATAAAATATAAATGTTCTATAAGGCATTGTTAGCAGGGCTTTCTGATAAGCCTATAAATAATACAGATAAATTTTATGTAAAAAAATTTTTTAAAAAAGGAGGGTGACAAGAACATAGAACATCCCCGGCTGCAACTCATGCATCAAGACATGACTGAAGTTCTTTGTTTTGCTGCCATGCAAGCTCTCATTTTGTTATGTAATTAGGACTGTATTGGGAGAAAAATCATTGAGGAGTCGGAAGAGATTTGTCACTTATGTTACTAATTAGCATTATTTCCTTTAAGCCCCAAACATCACACACTTATCACTGTCACTGTACTCTCACACTAAATAGTAATGATACAGCCATAGCTGCGGAGCAGAGGATGCAGAGAGAAAACAATTAACCGAATGCCAAGCATCTCCCGGTTTCTACAATGTTCCTGATTTTATCATGTGCGAGAGAAATGTGCTTCAGGGTAAAAGAGAAAAAGAAGGTGAAGGTTTGTTGTTTAGGAGCTGGTAGACGATAAAGAGGAGGAGGAAAGAGGACTGAAAAAGAAGATCTGCATGGGGGTTATGGCAGGTGAGGAAAATCATTCAGACACATTGGAAGGTGAGGATAAGTTTAGCAGTGAGTAAATGTGGGAAAAGGGTGTCTTTCAAAAAGAAATTGGCCTTAGATGAAACTGCAAGTATCATCGTGGGCATTGGTACAATAGGCTGTGTTTGCAGTATGTGGATTAAAATATGAGAACGCAGCAATCGAAGACAAAAGAGAGGTGTTTTCCTGAAACCTTGTAGCCACTGCAGAGACCAAAGCTGAGATATTTTTTTTCTGCAAGAGTTTTGCTATGCCGCTGCTGCGCTACTGAATCGATGAGGAGGAGGGTCAGCCTGGTATAGGGTTGTTTTACTGCAGAGGAGGCTCTCTCTCTGACTTCACATTGATAGACCCCATCTCTCTCTCTCTCTCTCTCTCTCTCTCTCTCTCTTTCCTCCTGTCATTCTACCTGGAGTCTCATCTATCTGTCTTTGCTTGACTCGCTGTCTCTCCCTGTCCTTCTACCCAGTTTTGCTCCAGGCGGGACCTTGCTCTCTGATACCTGGCGCCCCACAGTCCAGAATTATTCTGGCAGCCTTGTGTGAAGTTGTCTCAGATTCTTGCAGTGTGCAGACATCGAGCATCAAGCCAAGAACCTACACTTTTCCTTATTAGCTGCATCAGCGTCTGTCCTGTACTAACTTGGCACATTTGCACAAAACTTACTCTTTTAGAGTTTGTTTGAAAGGGAGTTTGTATGGGGACGATGGTAGGGATACACTGATGGATGGGGTTTTTTTTGCCTTAGCAAACACACTGTTATGATGATCTACAATGAATAATTCAGTTCAATTTTATTTATACAGCACCAAATCACAACAACAGTTGCCTCAAGGTGCTTTATATTGTAAGGCAGACCCTACAATAATACATACAGAGAACAAAAAACCAACAATCATATGACCCCTGTGAACAAGGACAGTGGGAAAGAAAAATTCCCTTTTAACAGGAAGAAACCACCGGCAGAACCAGGCACTGGTTGGGGTAAGAGAAAGGTTGGGTTTTGCTTCATTTGCTTCGTGATGAGAACATTTTGAGAGAAGTGTCTGTTTACATCCAGCTACCTGTTAGCTGCTGTTATATTGATTCTAATAGCGGTAAAGAAAGACATTGGTTGAGAATGTTACAGAGTAACATGTGCATAGAGAGGAGGGTGGGGAGGAGAGAGGGATTAGTACAATGTCAGGCTCAATCATTTTTTTCAAAGTATGACCACATTTCCCCAAAACTCTTTACTGTTGAAATGATAATGTCTATAAACACATATTATGCTATTATAAATAGCATTTTGTAAATAGATAAATATGCTAATATAAAATGTACTAAATGATATCAATTTCACTCATCAAAACCAAAGTACTTAGATGGGCTGTGCATCACAGCAAACCATTTTGTTAGACAACTCCTGTAATATTGGTATTAAAGGCAGTAAAAGTTTGGGGACTTTTAGTGAAGTGAGTGGAGATTTGTCATAGCAGACAGCTGTCAGCTACACCACATTGTTTCTGCACTAACTTTAATCTATTTCATGGATTACTGAGCATCTGATAGACAGGTTTGTAGACTAGGCAGGGCTCTGTGTGATTTAATGATGTGCAGTACAGGAGCTCCACTGTGCTGTCTCCATTCCTGCTCACCTCTTACACCTCATACTTTTCAGGACACACCACTGAGAGAAATACTCTGACGATTCTGCAGTGGTTGGATGTATATATGTCAGGGAAAGAGGTATCTGCCAGAGAGTAATTATTACTGTATTATTGTTGTTATTGAACAATTACTGTAATAAAATGATTCCCCAAATATTGTATAAATAAAGTACTTACCATCTCATGTCATACCTCATCTCCAGGATGACAAAAAATTCCCTTTCTGTCCAGTTGTCATGAAGTGGGAACTATCAATAGAAGCTGTAAATGTTTTTTGTTTTGTTTTGTTTTGTTTGTTTTGTTTTTTGTTTTTGTTTTTATCTGGCTGAACATATCTTAATGTTGCAAAATTGGGCATTTTATAATTGGGAGTCTATGGGACTGAATCAGTTTTGGAGAAACTGCAGGTTAATTATAGTTACTACTTGTAAAGGCATACGTGAAACTACATGCAGACTACAAACTTTGTCATGTAGTGCTCATTTTGACCCTTTTTTGTGTAGATTAAATTAGATAAATTAACAAACTTTACAGTTGCTGGTTCTTTTCTTTTTCACAGAGTCGGGATAGCTGTTAACTGTAATCTGGTGCTAGTATAATAAACTGGGAAGGCTCCGTTGGTGCCCTATTGGTTCTTGCAGTAGGGTTTAAGTATCAGATCTGGTATTAGGGGTGAGAAATTCCTATAGGTGCTGACTATTTTCACAGCAGAGTTTGATGATGAGTAATCCCGATGCTTTCAGTGTGCGCCACTCTGTTCCTCATTGCTGATTCAAAGAACGACATCTGTTTGAACCGTAAACAGCCGCTGATCAAAGCTCAGCTAATTCTGATTAAGAGCATCACAGAGTAACATGATGCTGTTGTCTTCTCTACAGCGCTGGTATTTTAAAATGTGTACAGTATTTTATGTTTTTGTCTCTGTTAAGGGGATCCCAGCAGTGTGTATGTGTGTGTGTGTGTTTGTGTTTGTGTGTACTGCACTCTGCAAAAAATAGGAATCCATTTAGTTATTGTACTTAAAGTTTTTAGTTTGTGTTCAGTACTTCGTTGTGTACGTGTATTTCTCTTTCAGTGAGTTGTTGGAGGCGCAGAGAGGGAGCTAGAGAGAGTCAGAGACAGTAAAATATGACAAGAGAGCACGAGGATAGCTGATGGAAGGGAGCAGGAAACCAGACCAAACATGGGCACAGGTGACGCACAGAGGATACCCAGTTTCCATAGCAACAGGCAGGTGCAAGACATTGGGAGCTAGTTTTCGATCTGCTGAGGTGAAACATTTGCATGCACTTTGCAGCGTGATTAGAACGAAACTCACATGAGTGCAATGGTAGAGCTTCGTGTATTGTCAGTCATGGCTGTGAGAAAAGCACACATGTGTGAAAATGGTCTCCGTCGTAGAGAAGACGTGATTGGCCAACCAGGACCGTGACTTTGCTGACCCTGTACTGGGAAATGCCTGACGCATTGGCGATACAGAGGGAAGGGAGGGGGATGAAAGGGGAGTTGACAGGAAAGGGGAAAGGAGGAGAAGGATGAGGCAGGAGAGTGAGATTAGAGAGGAGGGGGTGCTGGGGGAAAGAGTGTTGATCTGTACCCTGGGGCTGCGATACATGATGAAGAGGAGGGAACAGAGACACAGAGGAGGATCGCTGGGCTAGGGTGGTTATTGCATGGTGAAGACAGGGAAGGAGAAGAATGCAATTCAAAAAAGAATGAACAAGAGAGGGGATAGATTAGAGCAGGATGCGAGGAAAACTTTAGAAAAGGCAGATGCATGCAGTGTGTGGCCCAGAAATATGATTTTATGGTGTAAAGAACTGTGGGAACTTTTGAGTGCTGGTTTGCCAAAACGTGAATTCTTTGGTCTCTTAACCTCTACTGTGTTGCAGTGGAAGGTATACAAAAATGGATGTACCACAACTGTTTTGTGGACAGGAGTTTACATTCTGATGTTGTTGCTGTATATCCTAGTGGTGTGGATCAGTGTAAGACACTGACATTCACTCTTGGCATACAGCTTGATGTAGAGGAGGTGGCTGACGGTTGCTCCATTCTCCATTCTGTACGCGTGACTAGTCCTGTCAATGATCTCACTGAGGGGGTTCAGGCCTATGCAGAACAGCAGTGAGGGCAGAGCATCTCCTTGGTAGATCCTGCACTTGATGGTGACTTGTGCTATTGGCTTGAAGTTGGCCTCTAGTGTTGTTCACCACATTTCCATCGAGTTCCTGATGAAGGCTTTTAGGGTCCTGTTGATCTTGTACAGTTGTAGGCATTCCTGGATCCAAGTGGAAAGCATCGAATCATAGGCTTTCTTATAGTCAATACAGGCAGGGCACAGGTTGGCGAGACTGGCTTTGCAGTCTCGTGCCATTGCTCTGTCTACCAGCGGTGGTGTTTCGCCCCTCTGATATTCCTGCCTATTTTTTTTTGTGCCCTGCTCATGTATTAAGTCATGTCTGTTAATCTTAGCTGCTATGATGCCTGACAGGAGCTTCCATGAGACAAGTTATTGGCTGGCAGTTGAATGGAACCGGTCCCTTCTGGAGACTATTGGGGATCAGGACAGTCCGGCTTTCAATTCTGGGTGTGTCTCATCTACTAGCAGCTGATTCCTTTATGCTGCCAAATGCTCATAGACTGCAATCATCGTCTTCAGCCAGTAGGCGTGAATCATGTCATGGCCTGGTACTGTCCAACTCTTCATACTGGAGGCCCTTTTTTGGATGCCTTCCACTGTAATACTTACTGGATCCTGTTCAGGGAGGTTGCTGTGGTCTGCTCTTAGATCCAGTAGCCAATGAGCATTGCTGTTGTGGGTTGCTCCTCCCATATGTTCATCCACTATTGTTCTGTCTCCAGCCTTGGTGGGGCTGTTTTCATACTGTTCCCCTGCCATTGAGAGTACACCTTGGATGGTTCAGTGGAGTAAAGCTGGTTTATTCTCCTATGTTCTGTCTCTCTGGTGTACCTCCTCAAGTGACTGGCAAAGACTGTGAGTTTTTGCTTGGCAGTTTCCAAGGTGTGGGGAGTTTGCTATACTTCTTAAGCACCCCTTTGTTTATCACACCTTTTTTGCAGTTCCAAATAGTTGGCTAACATCCTTCTGCAATGACTTCATGGCCTTTAGTCTCCTTTTCCATGGAGGGTACTGCTCCAGATACTTGAGATTCTAGCTGGACTCTGAATGTAAAAAACGCATTGTGATTTTTTGTTTAATGTAAATTTTTACTCATCACTGTTAATCATCATGCCAGGAAGATTGCATGTAACTGCAAAGAATTTTTTTTCTTCTGTAGAGCTTTATGCTAACCAACGACACTCAATCAAAACTTCAGTCAAATTGGAAGTTGACATGAAAAAGTTAAATTCATATTTAACTTTCAAGAAAACAAGAATGTATGTACTGAAAACACAGCACTTTGTCTTAAATATTAGCCTCTTGTTAGCGATATAGCATGACCTGAACAGTGTGACCTGTCCAAAGACAAAAAATGTTAGTAGAATCATTTGTTTCTGTGCAAAATAGCAAGAATATTATGGTAATTCACGAAATAGCTGCTGAGATATTTAAAATGGACTGACAATTCGATAATATTGTCTCTAAAGGCCAGCAGCTACTGTGACCATAAATAAAAATCAAACAGTACATTGCATCAAATAAAATAGAGCATTACCAAGAAGAACCTGCATTGTATATGTAAATTTTAGCGTATTCTTTTCATTTTTTTTTTCTTTTTAGCGCTACTTTAGTTTTAATTATGGGCACTGAAGCATCACAAAAAAATCATTCCCTGTAGACTAGATTATATCAGAATACTTGTATTGGTCAATTTGGAATTTTTACGATGGGCGTTTTTTCTGCATTTGTCTTTAAAAGCAAACAGAAACATCTTAATTCCCATATCCTGAAATAAGCTCATTGCATTTTTCTGCTCACTGGCTCTAGTCATGCATCGGGGCAGTGTCAGCTGTTCAAAAATTAACACACACATTTAAATGCGGTTTTATGTATACACATTTGCACATATGGGGAAGAATTTTGAGTTCATTCGACAGTAATGTGCCACTTCCTGTGAGCTAGCCAGGAGGGACTTTAGATTCTGGGCCAGTGCACCTTCATCACTTCTGCTCTGTTTTGAGTCCTTTTCTGCTATCTGTTCTGTTGTAACATTACATTGAGTTATATTATGTTACATTTCCTTACCTTGTGTTGCTTTCTGTGACAGGGCTTGTGCATTTTTTATTGTGTTAGTTTAGGATGCCTGATATCTTACATAACCTGTTGTTGGACTGTGTGTGGTTCTGCTCTGTCCAGTTGTTTCGCCCCGATCTGTCTCTTATTGGTTGCAATGAAGTATTTAAGGACACTGTTTCTATGTCTTTTCCTTGTTTGAGTCACAAATACCACATATCACTCACAGGATGTAAGCCTGTTCTACATGCTTCATCCCACACTAGCAAAAAAAACAGAAGACAGAAAAGAAGGGGGATGGGGTAGGAAGGTGGGGGATTGCAAATAGATCCAAAGAGAAGATGAAAACAGGAAAGTACGAGGGAGAACTGGAGCAAACAGATGAAAGAAAATACCAAAGCTAAGGATAGAAAAGGCAAAAAAAAAAAAAAGGCCAGGGAGGTGTAGATCTGTGGATCGATTCAGATCGATTCTCCCTCTAACAGTCCTCCTCACCATCGGATGCAAGACCTTCAGTCTCACACTCATCAATGTCACCACTCATTCCTGATTTATCAATACCTCAATTACCAGCTTGAGTATCACTCTCCCCAGTGGGCTGGCTGTGACTGAAGCTATTCTTCATGCACGTCTCTGTTGATGTATATTTGCTCACAGTTTAGCTCCCATTTAAAGACAAAGCAACATAACAGGCCTGCAGGTAATCACCATCAGAATCAAAACACAGAACTGTTACAAAAGATGAGACTCGGTCATGTTTATAGGATAAAATATTAGCACTCCACTGAGAAAGGAGTTCTTTTTAGAATAGTGTTGAAACTGATATCTAAATCGCTCCCTAAGTCCGCTTTTTTCCTATACTCACACAGTTCATTATAGGCATGAATGTCATGGTAATTTTGGGGTTTGTTTTTTTTCCAGGGTGGAATGATTGTACAATGATTGCATGTATCTTTAATGACATTTAAAAAAAGGAACTAGGTGCCACAGAAAAAGTGCAAACTAAGAAAGAAGCATTCGCTCCAAAAATCAAAACCTTCAAGCTCAAGTGAAATTTGGAGCTCCCCACATAGAGAAGCCAGATGCCTTGTGGAGAAAAGTTTCATGGTCAGATGAGATGAAAATTAAGCTATTTGTCCACAGTGACAACATGTATTTTTGGAGGAGTACAATTAAGGCTTTCAAACACTGTATCAACTGTCAAGCATGGAGGTGGTTGCATCATGCTCTGGCACTTTTGCTGCCAGAGGTACTGGTACATTGCAAAAAGTGGATAGAATAAGAGGAAGGAGGACAACCTTGATATTCTTAAATGTCATTTAAAATGACCAGATAGAGGGTTGAAATTTATTGAAATTTAGTTTGATGTTGCACCAGGATAGTCCATCCATCCATCCATTTGCTTCCACTTATCCTTTTCAGGGTCACGGGGGGGGGGGGGGGGGGGGGGGCGTTTCCCGG
>VUQR01026724.1:0-17020 GCA_015108515.1 Hemichromis elongatus | reverse complement strand
GGGAGCCGTCGCCAGTCCCCTTCGAGGCCTTCCCCAAACCGCTGCACCAGTCACACCTTCTCATCCTCCGTCACTCGCTGTTACTGAGGAAGTGGTCCCAGATAGTGAATTACCCATTATGACAACAATTAATGTCTGTTATGCACTCACTCACACAAATGCACACACACACAAAATAGGCCTAATGTACACTTCATACGTCGCTCCACTAAGTGGCAAAAGATCTTTTTCAACTTACTTGGTGTTGCTTGCGTGCAGTATCGGTCTTCGATCCCATCAATCGATGCCCCCGAGGAAAGAGCGGATTCTATATCACCGGCCTGGCCACGAATTTACATCCCAGGACTTTCTGCAGGTGCCCTAGGCTCCTGGCTCACGTCAGACTTCGGTGTGTCATTTCCTTCCTTGGGGGGACGGCAATGTCTTGGAATCCAGCTCAAAGGACCAAAATGTTGGGTTTATCTAAGCACAAACCCTGCTGGAACACACCAGACAACCAACTGCCGCAGCAAAAGCAAGACACAAGTCAGAGCTCTTTATGTGATCTCGTGCACGAGGCAGGCCGACTGAGGTCAAGCGCTGTTCCTCCACGTAAACCCCGTCAGGCTCTCGGCCGGCTTTCCCCTAGCGCTCCTTTTATGTGGTTACATGAATATGCATAGTTTCATTAACATGTGACAGTTTCAAACAGACATAAGTGTGAACAGAGTATGCGTATGTGTGTTGGTACAGGTGTGTGTGTATGTGGGTGAGTGTGTGGGTTAACATATGACCCTCTGGACAACTCCCCAGAAAGCTGACACCAGGGCCTCCTGGGAATCCAGCGGTCAACCTAAACAACAAGCACTTATACCTGAACAGATACAGAGCCTGTGTTATCCCACACCCTATATTACAGAATAAGGTAGACCTTCCCATGACCTTAATGTGTATGAGGTTTGCCAGAACAACCATAGGGACTGAGTGTCCTGCTCTCTGTGTGCACTCTTGCACCCAGAGATTTAGCAAACCTAAATAAGGATGATAAACTTTAACAACATAGAAAGAATATATTTCTCTAACACTAAACGATTATATGTGTCTAAGTATAAATGAATATATGTTTCTAAGAACAAATGACAATCCCAAATTATCACTCTCACAATAACCATAAATTGGAAGTTAATAGAAGCATATAAAATTGGTTCATAAGGAAACAAAAAGCTGAACAAAGAACATGCCAGTCTGCCTGCATCAGTGCACACATCTATGTGTTTCTGTCTGATTGTATCAATAGCAGTCTTCTAAAGGTCAGAATCGCTATAAACGAGGGAGATGAGTGGCAGGAAACATTTAAACAACGCTGATAAAACACACAGTGCTGTCCATGTTGATGCGCATAACGCAGCACCCCCCACCCCCCAACACACACAGGCTCATTCAGCTATATTAATGAGGACCTTCACTGATGTAATGCTTTCCTAAGCCCCTTACCCTTACCCTAACCCTTACCCTTCACCTAACCATAACCTAACTGTAATCCCGACACTAAAACCATATTTGAGCCTCAAAACGCCTTCAAATTTGTGAGGACCGGTGTGTGTGTCCTCACAAGTGTCTGTTGTTCCTCAGAAGTATAGTAGAATGCAGATTTTGGTCCTCACAAAGATAGCTAGACAGGAACACACACACATTTAAATTTCCATTCCACATTTAATTTTTTTTTTTACAGCCTTTTCTGGTGTATCAAGCCAACAAGTACTACAAATAAAGATGTTTTAATATCATTGTGAAGCACACACATATAGACACATACAGGCATACACAAGGAAACCCACACACATGCAGAATTGCATTTAAAGCGAGTCTCCTGACTTGACATTCAGGAGCCTTTCAGTGCTTATTTAAGCTTGTATCTCTGCTCTGTCGAGACAATATGACAGGCCGACTTTACTGATAAGCAGGTGTATCAGCACCAGGAACAACACATCAGTCTAACGCAACTGCTGGGATGAGCTTGTGTGTGTGTTTCTCACTTAGAGACAAATTTACTAAGTGGGGCAGAGAAGTATGAGGCTGTAATCCCAAAAAACACACTGATAGAAGTGATGGGAAGTTCTGAGTGTGATCTACTCACAGTGCAGTAAAGTAAACACAGAAGTAGTCGCTTCAGTTCAGTTTGAACCCACCTGATGACGCGTGAGGCCGCAGGTATTCTTGACAGTCAATAAATAATAAATAATTGCCAGATTCAGGTATTAATGTGATCGCTTCACATCCGTCCTGTAAATTTCTATTTTTTGATATTTATTTCAATGTCGTATATGCAACAGGTCTGAAAATAACGATCTCTGCATGTGCTTCTGATGATAAGTGCAATTTGCTGTATGCAGTATGATTAATTAAATACTCTTCAGTATTGTTTATTCTCCTAAAATATACAATGAGGCTAGCTGCAAAGACAACAATATTTCATCTTGAAAATTGATGCTGCACCTCTTTAATAAATCATGATGGTAGGTTCATGAATTTTCAGCTCAGTTCAGTTTTATTTTTTCCAAATTTGTGGAAAGCAGGTGCCAACAGCCACCTGAAAACACTTTACACTGTACAGCAAAGATCCTAAAATAACACTAAAAGTCAAAACCAGGTTTGGGGCAAGCACAGTGCGGCCCATAGCTGCTTGTCTAATTGTAAGTGAATGTGATTGTCTGATGTGTATATGTGCCTTGCACTGCTTCATTCTCTTCAAAGCTCTGTCTCACAGCCATTATAGCGTATTCAAATTATAAATATTAATGCTGTGTTGGAAACACTTCTACCTCTTTATTTAATATAACTAAAGATAATATGACCATGGAGAGTAATGAGCTTAAGTTTCATAGCAATCTTATTAAGGCCGTTTTGTTTTTCTTCTCGCCGTGCAGTAAATGTATTTTATTCCGCTGCTAACTTTATCATCTGTTACTGTTCATTAAAAACGTGATACGATCACTATCTCACACCAACTTTTAATATCAGCGTCTGAACAATAAGCAACACATTCTCAGGATGAAATGAACTATAAAGTGTATATAATAAAACCAGAAGAAAGCATTAACTGTTTTCAATAAAATACACATTCATTCCACTCAGTCGAGGTTTTCATTAGACATTAAAGTAAAAGAGGTTATTTGTTATCTATTCAAATAGCGGTTTCAAAGTAGTGCTTGCAGAAATCTGTAGAAGGGGCCTGTATCCAAGCCGTTTTTTTCTTTTCTTTTTTTTTTGCTAGTAATTAGATTTTAAAGACCTAACAATTCATATCTTTAAATAAATTCCAATTTACCAATGATTTATTGAAATGGTTAATAAATGATTTTAGACAAGCTATGTAGTGCTTTTTTGAGAATGAATGCTGGTATCTGATTGATATTCACGTTGGTTGTAATAAAAGACCATTTCATCTTTTATCAATGCAAACAGTGTTTTGCACAATGATGCCCCCCGCCCACAGTGGGTGGTAGGACCAAATCTACTTTATTTCACTGGTCTAAGTCCAACATGTTGCCATGGATATGTTTCCCAGCCACTGGGGACGCATGCCGAAGCTCACTTTCATGGCTGATTCCAGCGGGTGGCTGTGACTTGTGCTAATCTAGGCGAGACTGCTTCATCGGAGACACGTCTCACACTGGGTGAATTAAAACAACTGTCTAACAAAAAGGAAATGCAAAGGCATTTGGCTGGAGCAGCCAAATGCCTTGAGATGAGATCATTCTAATAAACAGTTATTATTCTTGCTTCCTTTGTAGTTGCATGAGATTTACACACTTTGTGTTCTTTTTCAGCATTTAGTCCAGTCAGCCTCGGTTTTACAGGCCTAGCTGGCCACCCTCTGGAAACCTTTGGTCACTAGGGACAAATATTATTATTTCCTAATTCATTGCAAATAAAGTAAATTATTATAGTAAAAAGAAAATTAGAAATTATTTATTTGATTTGATTTGATTTGCAAATGTATGGCCAGGTGTTTCTCATGGGCATTGGGCTTCACCCCAGCATAATGCAGGGTACTCTCGTATTTTATATGATTTGACAGAAAAAGCTTGATGGACGATCTCATGTAACTCCTCCCAATCAGTGCTGGATTGAAAAGTCCCGAGGGTCCTTACAGGTTTTAAAGGAGGATGTTGTCAGCAGGATAGTCCAAAGTATCTGTACATAAAAACAGAAAGGAGAAAATAGGTTAAGAAAGGCACATGGATTAAAAAAAAAGAAAAAAAAAAAGAAAACACTGGAAAGAAAAAGAAACCAAACAAGAAATGAAGGCGGTAAAAGAAGTGGTCAGAAAGCCTCAGGGCTTTTGGTAGCATTTCCTTCAATCAATAAAGCTCATTTGAGCCATTGATCTCTCCATTTCCTGCACACACCCCTGTTACCCTTTATAAGAGAAGAGGCAGAAAAATAGCAAGAACAACATTTTAAAGACAATGAAAGCTGCGCAGTTCGGTATTTTTGATAGAGGTGGAGTAGAGAAAAAAGAAAAAGGGATTTTGCTGCACTGGGACAGAGATAGTACCCAATGAGATGAAAATATTGGGCATTGGTCTTATCCTTAATAAGCAAAAATCAAAAAGCAATGTCAAAATTATAGCTTCACCCACAGCTCCAGTACACTTTTTTCACAGGTAAAAATAAGTACGCTGATTCCTTTTACCCTCACAACTGAAACCAAGAAGGATTGGTAATGGAACAGACCTAATAGATGGGCTTTTTTGTTGTTGCGTTCTGTCTAGGAGACCCTTTGTGAATCTTAACTAATTAAATTTAAAAAATCTCCACATAGTTCCCTGATGAGGAGAATAGTCCTTTTAAAGTGTTTAGATCAGGTTCAATAGTTTTCATGTTTGGCACTTTGTAATAAATCAGAGTTTAAACCACACCAGAGCCACAGACAGACAGTTATAACTGTGGCCCAAAGATCAGGCACAGGAGAAGATGCTTGCCTTCAACTTGGCTAAGCTACCTTAAATATGCACAATTAGAGCGCCAGCAACACCAGCAGAATGTGGTTAGTGTTGGTCTTTCTCACTTCATCTTGCATAATAAATAACGCCAGCCTCCCTTCATCTGTCTGCTGAAATTAAGTTTATTATTTCACTTATAGTTACCATTACGAACCAATTGTGTGTTACTAAAAATAATGACCATTATTTGTCTTTATTTAGCAGAAAATAAAAGCATTTCACATCCTCATCCTAGTGCATCAAAAACTCACATTGTCCCTTATGAGGCGTCCCTTGGAGGCTGGCATAGCAATATTGCACTCTTAGAAATAACACCCCACTTAAGCTGCCGAGTCTGCTGTGGGCGGCTCAGGGCAAGGCAGTGATGTAAGTCACTGTAATTGTAATATCAGCCAAGAGATCTTTGTATTTTGCACGCTGATTAGCTTTTTTTTACTCACTAATATGTTTCCCTTTTTTAATGATTTATATATTTTAGATTTGATGTAATCACTAAACTCACTTGGACAGATTTAGATACTAAAATTACTTTGATTACATATTGTTAAAATTTACATATTGATAAAACATGATCCCTCAAACATTATACATGTATGATATAATATACCGAGTGCATTGAAACATGATGCTAAAGGGCATCACATTTCAAGATTCAAGATTCTTTATTTGTCACATGCATAGTTATACAGATACAACACGCAGCGAAATGTAAACTGAACACGCACGATGGGTAGGGGGGAGAAGAACATTATATATTATATACATAAAATATATAGGAATAGAAAATAATCTGAATATTTACAAAATATTCAGATTACGACATATGGAGATTGAAAGAGATTGTAGTTTACATTGTGCCAGTGGGTGGGTGGATGGGGGGGGGGTTAGAGAGTCTTGTCTCAGTCGCTTATGGATGCTGTGAGCGTGAGCTGCAAACACCTGCAGCGGAGACCACAGTCTGGTCAGCAGCCCCGAGCTGTTGTCTCTGACCGTGGGTGCTCTTATATACAGAGTGAGAAACACAGAGACAAAGAGCATTCCACAGCACTTACCCACTGCCACATATCATGTGGGGGTCTATACCTTCAGCTCATTGAACCCGTAAGGTGCTGCACAGGAAAGCATTTCTGTCTGGTATGAATTAATATTAACCTCCTAGGACCAGGAGTCCACATTTGTGGACATCACATTTTGGGTTGTTTAGACCAAAATACTACATTTTACTCTACAAGGGCCTGATATCCAGTTACGAGGACATTATACTGCCACTGCTCTACTGAATTTTTAAACGAAAATCCTCATATGTGGATCTCACTTTTCTCAGAAACAAAAATCAGGTGAAAAAAAATCTGGTAATTCCTTGTTTTTACATTTATCAGGTCCCAATCAGTGCAAATATCAAAGTGTCATGATGCTGGGTCTGTGACCCATGTTTTCTGTTCTGTATTGTTAATCTTTGATTTCTTGATGTATCTTTGTTTATTCTTACCTTTTGGTTCTGTGTGTCCCCTCCAGTGTAGTCGTGTCTCTGTGTTAAGCCCGCGTCTCTGAGTCTGTGTCTTTGCGTGTGTGTTTCCTGTTTTACTTTGAAGGTCCGTGTCTGATGTCAGTGTGTTCAATTTACATTTCCCCCATCCCGTCATGTCTGATCACTCCCAGCTGTGCCCTCCTGTGTCTCATTCCCTCGTTATCCCTCGGTGTATTTAAGCCTTGTGTCTGCCTCTGTTGCTGGTTTGTCTGTGTTATCCCCCTCCGTCATCTGCCTGCATCTGCCAACATCTCCGTTTGTGTCTAGGATTAAGGGATGTTTTATGCTTAGTTTTTCCCAGTGTAGGCTTTCTCAGTTCTGTTTTTTCGCTTGCCTTTTGTTTTTTCACCTCTTTAAATAAAGCTCCCTCACCACGGCTCATCCTGCGTGCCTTGACACAAAGAGAAATTAAAAATGCATGCTATGGAAGAGTTTAGGTCTTAGGAGGTTAAAGCTATCTGAACAAGCTGATAAAACTAGTATAGAAAGTACAGTAAGTATTCTTCAACTTTATTTATATTTCACAATTATAACTACTATAGCTGACCAAAGTGCTTGATGGGTTCAGCTAGCAATAAAACAATGATAAGGCACAAACAATAGAATACACTAAAGTAAAATCATATAAGATACAATAAAGCAGGGAGAGCTGGTGAGTTTTGAAGCAGGATTATTATATATATATTTTATTATATATATATTATATATATACTTATTATAAAGATTTGATTAGGCAGGCGTTTCCACAGGAGATGTCTAAAAGCTGGAAAAAGACCAGTTCCATATATTTTTAGCCTTCTGAGAACATTCAGAATCATCTGATTAGAAGACCTGAGTGTAGTTTAATAAGGATTAATAAGGAGGCATGAGTCCATTCAAAGCCTTAAAAACAAGCAACAGAATCTTAAATTCAACACTGAAAGGGACAGAAGGCCAGTGAAAGAGGATAAAACTGCTCTCGCAGCAGTATTTCAGACTAACTGTAATCTCTGGAGGCAGAGTGGTCCAGGCTCTCATACGGGGACATTAAGAAAGCAGTTTTTTTATCTCTACTGAATAAAATGAACCCGAAACTGAACACAACATATGAAATGCAGCTTTGTACTCGACAGAGGTGTTTGTTTACATTTCTTCTACTACTGTGGAAAAAGTGTCAGTACATGATAATTCCACATTTGTCAAGTATGATGAATCAGTTTGCCACATGTCATAACAGTAATACCATTTGGTGCACATCTCGAGCCAAGATGACTCACAATAGCTGAGAAGAGTCCATCCACTTTTAGCATGGGAATCAAAAAACCAAAGCAGCATTTGGACAATTTATATGAGCCTACGTGAGGGTCAGAAACATGAAATGCTATGAAGTGTAAACTAATTTGTTTTAAATCTGATTTTAAATTATAATTATAATTGTTCAGGAAGAAAAGCTTTGCTGCTTGTGTTTACAAGATCACAAATTTCAGGAAGCACGACAGAAAATCCTGAGCTCTATAATATAAAATGTAGCCAACATTATATCTCCTTATAACCTATTATGAGTGAGCAAGTCATAAAGTGTTTCCTCCAGGTTATGCACATCTAATTTTTATTTAAGTTATCAATCACATTTTGGCAGTTTGTAGTAGAGCAGCACACTGATGCCAGAGCTGGCTCGGGTGCAAAATTGAGCCTGCAGGACAAAAGTCTCGCCGGTGCTGCTTACACCAGTGCCACTGTGACATTAGTAGATTAATCAGAGAGGATCCACCTTTGAACAGTGCTGGGACATTAAAATGTAACAGCCCAAAGCTACACATTTTGTCTCCCTACTTAGGATTCGATTTCAAATACAATTTTATTTATACTTTTTTGTTTCAGAATCAGAAATAAGTCAAAATATTGAATGCTATGTTCTTTTGTCTTTGATGAGATTTTATCACCTAATATCACCAAGCTAATGTCTGAGAAAGCTACATACTGGAGCTAACTGTAGGTGAGGTGGTGCTTGAGACTCCAGGTAAATGTTAAATCTTTTTTTTCTTGTGGGTAGGTTTGAATCCATACTGTAATATGCATTCATTGTGTAATAGCAGCATATATGCATAGACATGCATACACATATATAAAATATATGTGCTATGTAATTTTTTGAAGCTGAACCAACAGAAAAGGAGCATAAATGAATGAGCTTGTTATACATTAACCCATCCAGTCAGTTTGTGAGGATCTGTGATTAATAGACATCACAGATGTGTTAAATCTTTTGGGGGGTTGTGTTAACTGATATGGTGCTAGTGCCGTGCTCCTGCGTCTTCCACACAGTGTTTTGAGTTGTGATCTCTTATTTAGTATTCTTAGTTTTGCATTCTTGTTTTTGCTGATGCTAGCTAGTAAAACTACAATTTAAATATATGTTTTTTCTGAGGAGTCCTGCATTTGTGGCCTGCTGTCCTCCCCTCACACAGCACACCGTGACAGTGAGTTTACAATATAAGCTTAAATAAATGTGTGTCTTCCACTAACCTCAGACTGCAGACCCAGCAAACATCCCCTTTAGGTCTCATTTGGGGTCACTATGAGTAGACCCACATGGTCCAGCAGTACAATAGTCTTTAAATGACAAAAAAATGGTTTAAGAAGTCTGTCTGATCTGTATTTTGATTTTGATTTTTGTTTGTTTTTGCAGTTTGGAGGTTTGTGACTTGTGTCACGTTTGACCACAGAGGACAATAACATTGAGAGGAGGAAATAAAAGAGCAGGTCATGTGGTAATTGTAACCTCATTTGGGTCAAATTAACAGTTTTCTGCATTTTTGTTCTTACATACTTCGACTTGTTGCTGTACCATAGATGTATTTTTACACTTTTTGTGAAATCAGCCAAAGGACTCCAAGCAAATTCACACATGCACAAAGCAGATTATTGAGATGACTTGTGCATAGAGTGAAGTGTCTGCCCGCTTTAACAACACTCTCCGGTGAGGGAGTCTTTCTCCAGGAGAACCTAAGTTTTCCGCCTTGTTGGACTGGAAAATCCATCATTATTATGACCTCATAACTGTCTGCAAGGAAAATGTGCAGTCATTTCCTGCAAAAGTATATATATGTGAGGGCAAGGTCTTGGGATTCATTGCAACCCTCATTGTACTGCTGTTATTTGCAACCATTTGAATCTTTTGTTCTCACCTAGAAATCCCCCCCTCCCCCACCGACAAAGTTTCATATGAAACATACAGAAATGCTTTCCCTAGTCTCTTACCCTAATGAATGCCCAACCCTGACCCTCAGCCTAAATCTAACCATAACCATAACCTGTAACCCTGACACTAAAACCACATTTTGAGTCTCAAAAATGCCTTCAATCAACCAATCAATCAAAATACTTTATTGATCCCCAGGGGAAATTATTTTGGCTCGTGGGGACCGGGATTTTGGTCCCCACGAAGATGTTAATACCCATCCACACACACACACACACACACACACACACACACACACACACACACACACACACACACCTGTATAACTCCAATGGCAGTGAACCGCCCTCATTCTGGATGACTTCATTTTACATGCGTGAGCACATTTAGTTTTAGAAAGGCAAGAACTTACGCACATACAAACACTTAGACACAAATTTATGCATAGTCACAATCACGCACACCTACACACTACAAACCCCTGCAGGTCCTGTGAAGACATTTCTGGGAGGACCTTTCTGAAAAATTACAGGGAGAGAGACAAGTTTGTCACAACTGTTTGAAATGATTGATACAAGGAGGATGCAGAAGTTGTGAGATAAACAATCTCACCTATATATATTATTATCTGTTTTTTCTGTTCCTCCTGCACACCTGTAAACATATTATAGAAACAGTGTTATTAACCTTGTAATGTCTTTGGCTGAAAACAACAAAATGCTACCGTGAACTGATTTTGCAAAATAAAATAAAAATAAAGAAAAGAAAAAATATTTTGACCTCTCAACTCTGTCAAAATGGCATAAATGAAACTAATAATGATGACCACTCTTCTTATTCAGTTTCAGTTAAATTGGCTTTGTATGAATTGGAACTGAACCGGGTGACTTACTCCCTTTTGTTACCTTTCCTAACTTTTGTATGCTCTGCCTCGATGCTGCAGTTTACCACATAAACATCCAGCACAGTCACACGGCTATACCAAACACACATACACAACCACACACACACTAACATGCAGCCATATTAGACAGATATACAGATTGTGGTGAAAATTCAACACTCCACTGTGACCACACAAAGGTTTGTCACGTGGATCTGGTTTCAGGGAAAAGAGGCTCAAAATGACTGATCGGTTAAATGACTTACAGGCAGACATGGTCTTTCTACAGGAGACTCATATGTCCAAAACATCTACATGCACTCACTTCTCCACAGTTCCTTCACACATTCTCAGCCTGTTACAACTCAAAACAAAGCGGTGTAGCCAAACTAATAGACAGAAAAATAAACTGCACTGTTAGCAACACTATTACAGGTCCAGATGACACATTTATAATACTTTATCTGTGTCATCAAAATATGGATCTACGTATCACCAGCAGTAGAGGTTTTTGATCTGGGCAACATGGGCGGTTGCCCAGGGCGGCATCACAGGCATCGGCAAAAACGTTGCTCACACTCATGCAGCCCTGGCATCATGCCAGCACATTTTGGGGATGGCATAGGCAGCGATCGGTTTTCTGTCTCCCATTTGCTGGGAGTAAAGGCGCCCTCCGTTTGTGAGGTGCGCCTGCTGCTTGCTGCACAGGGAGGAGCGGCGGGGATTCTCTGGCTGGCTGGAGCGACATCTAATAACCAACTCACAAAATAAAACAAAATAAAAACAAACCAACAAACACGAAAACACCAGACATTATGATACAGACTTATAATTTGCACAGATGTGTTTAAGCAAGAGAGACGAGACGATGAGGCTCCATTAACCGCAGTGCAAGTAAACAAACAATAAATATAAGATGAGTAAGAAAATAAATATAGACTTTATGACGAGGGGTAAAGGATCAATAACAATTTAAAATTTATAATCTACACTTTGATGATTTAAAGTCTTTAAAGGAGATAGAGCACATTTCATTCATAATGTTGTAAATCCAAGCCCATTATGTATTCATGATTTGTTCCTAGGTTGAGCGAAATCTCAGAAATAAACCTGAGACAAAGCAAATCTGTGAACTAAGGTGTAGGTCTGTGAGGTTACGTTGTGGAGATCCTCGGGTTGGGGATGTTTGTTCATACTGGAGTGCAGAATTAAAACCAATGGAAGATGGACAAGAAACGTTCAAAGGCATCAGGTGCTCAGTTTAGAAAAAAGAGAAAAGAAGAGGAGAAACGAGCAAAAGATACAGGTAAGCAGATGTGTCATTGGATAATGGACGTCATGTATCCTGAAACTTTATTAATTCCTGAGGAAATTATAGGTTACAACTGCTTACAGTTGATTTTACACATTTAAGAAATAGCACCAGTAAATACAGATCACTCAATTATCAATATCAAGGATTAACAGAGGTGATTATAAATAAATATTTAGAAAATTGAGAAGAATATTACAGAGTAGGAAAGAGCGTGTGCTAACAGGGTGTAACTATTCCAGTGTTTACTGAGTATCAGATGGAGGAGTTGTACAGGGAGATGGCCACAGGCAGGAATGAGTTCCTGTGTCGTTCAGTGGTGTTTTTCGGTAATCTCAGTCTCTCATAAACGTGCTCCTGTGACTAACCAGCATGTCACGGAGTGGGTGGGAGGTATTGTCCAACATTGTCTTTATCCTGGACAACATCCGCCTCTCAGACACCACACTAACAGAGTCCAGCTCCATGTAAGTGTAAGTGGGGCATGGGGCTCTGCTGCCTGGGTTCACCTGGTCTTTGGGTGGTCTGCGCCTTCTTGGCTGCCTCGCTGTGTAGGTTGATTTGGCCCATGGTCGGAAGTCCAGTCTGCCTATAGAGAATTTATAGAGTTGATCTTGGAAAAGATCTTGTTGTTTGGCACAACAGAGCAATGAAATCCTAATTCTGACTGCAAACGCTGCCAGAGGTGCGAGGATTTAAAAAAAAGAAAGAGAGAGAGAGAAAGAATTGGAACTGTGAAAGTTCAAATGTCCAATTTTTAGGTCTTCTGACATTATGTCACTACATGTCTCTGTTTGATCTGTTGTTGCCTGTTTGTAAGTATGAATATTAAACAAAAAACCTCTTTAATTAAATCAACAAAATATCTAGTATATTGTTTAATCCTTTTTTAAAATAGAGATTTATACATTTTTTATAACTGCACTATAGCAAACATGAACGTGGTGGAGCAAGTTTGTCAGCAATGGGATTTCAGGTGTTCCCAGTGTGCATGTACTTTGTTTTGTTATACTCTAGGCACACTGTGTTTAAGGGGTCTTTTACAAGAGTCAAATATGTGAAGAGCTGGAGTGAGAGACCCATTTTACTACTTCCATAACCTGGTACGTATCTGTCAATCTGTGAGCGTCAGCTTCAATAGAAAAGAGAGCAAGCTGTTTTTATACTCAGTAATACATTAAAATAGAATAGAATAGAATAAACCGTTATTAACCTTTATTATCCCACGAATGAGAACTATCTATGTAAGACTCTTCATCCACTATGAAGAAGCTCCTCACAACAACCTTAAATATGTTGGCTTGGTCTCTACAGCCTCTTTCCACCAAGATTTGAAAAACAGTTTTTCCCATTTTGTGACCTTAAACCAGAGTAAAAAGGCATCATTTGTGAAACGTCATTTGCAGATCTTTTCACAGATATTCAATGAGGTCAATTCAATATGGTTTGGTGAAGGACATAGTCAATTCTGAATGCTGTTTTTCTGCCAAGCCCTATAAAGGCTTGATTTAGTCCTCATAGTCATCCATCTGGTCACTTTTTATGTCTCTGCAATGGACTTTTAAAGCTTTGCTACGGTGGCCATTAAGCTCTTGGTTATTTCTTCTATCAAGGAACTCGTAGTTTAGCTATATATAGAACACTAATATATTTTATTTTACAATTATCAAGAGCACTGTGCTTCAGGAAACACTTAAAGGTGTAGAAATAGATCTTAACCCTCGTCCTGATCTACTCCTCACTACAGATTATTGCAGTAGTCTTCAGTCTTCAGTAGTCTTCTTTTTGTCCTGGCGTGCAGTGCAGTTGTTTGACCTTCCATACACAAGTGTGTGGCATTGTTGACAATGTCAACAACTG
Organism: Hemichromis elongatus; assembly: GCA_015108515.1. Taxonomy (NCBI): domain Eukaryota; kingdom Metazoa; phylum Chordata; class Actinopteri; order Cichliformes; family Cichlidae; genus Hemichromis; species Hemichromis elongatus. Next base: position 3,268 of record VUQR01026724.1, on the reverse strand, counting down.
CAATAATTATTAAACCAAAGAAGACTGAGCACTTAACCAAATTTTAGAATAGCACATCAATGCATAAAGAAACTTAAAGATTAAAGATGAAAGATTTCCTGATTTTTAATAAATTTGCAACATTTCTGATAAGGTGTCATTGATTCTTTTACTGCAACTATTAATAATCATATTCTGGTAATGTTATCTTCTTATTTTGGTTATGTCTGGTAGGGTCTGGGCGACGATTTCTTTTATGCAGTTTTTCTAAAGCCCAAGTTAGTATCATAAACTAAATTCAATTACCTTCTTTGCAATGGCAGCAGATCATTTAAATCAAACTAAAGGTATTGACATAGAAAAGAAAAAGCATGGTTAGGATTGGGTTGAACCCCTCCCTCAGAAACTGCCAATGTTTCTGTTCTCTTTTATTCTATTCTGTTCGCCTTTTCTAATAATGCCTTTATTTCTTCTCTTCTCTATCATGACACCCTCAGGGTAGGACTCATAAAATGTTAAACTGCTCCTTTTGTTTGTCACCAGCTCCAGCACGCCAGCAAATAACTTCGCCCCAGGAAACCAAATGTCACTTGAACCTTTTAAGGGTACTAATTCAGCCACCTTAGGGGAGTTAATGCTAGCTTTTAGGATTCTTCTTGTTCTCTTCCTCCATCTGTGTCTCCTGACTTCATTTTACTCCTTCTTTCTCCTCATGTGAGTAGGCTGTTGGCACCATCATGTGGTCACAGTAGTCCTCAGCAAAAGTCAATTTTATATGAAATTTTTCCATTTAAAACTTTATTTCATTTTTTACAGTTCATACAAATTGCACATTTCTATAAAGTAAAAAGTTGTCCTTATCTAATAATTGTAAACATTACTCATTGTAGAGTCTCTTTCTTGTGGAAGGGTTTATATAAAAACATTAATTAAAAATGTGCTTTTGTTCAGGCAGTGTGTGTGTGTGTTTGTGTGTGTGTGTGTGTGCGTGTGTGTGTGTTTGGGGGGCGGGGTCACGTATACACTAGTCTCTTTGTTCTTCCTCTGCGTTGTCCTTTTTGATGGGAAACTCCAGCGATGTCCTGAAACGAATGGGTACCTGCCGTTCCTCTCCAACTGCTTGCTTAGCCACTGGCGCATGGATACGGAGCTGTCCATTATCCATCAGGGAACAGGAGAGGCCGGACAGATCCAGGTGAGGAGGCAGGTCGATCTTCTGGGCGAACCCTGCCTGAGAAGATGCAGAGGAGCAGAAGGAGGCACAGGAGGATGAGGAGGAGCAGGACTGGCTCTCTTCTGCTCCGGCCTCTTTCATGGCAACGACCGCCAGACGCCGGCCTTCCAGCTTGACAGTGATGTCACTGGGGGCATAACCGCGAGCATCTAGTGTCACCAGGAGGTCACCGTTGTTTTCATTAGCTGGCTGTACTTCCTTGTGGGTCTCTGTAGTGGAAAGCTCTCTCTGCTGCTCTTCATCATCACTCAGCCTGAAAGTGAATCAGTATTAGAAATGTTTTCTCCATCATTGCTCCTGACCCACAAAGGCTATTAACATTTTAGCAGTTGTGTTTAGGGTAGTGTTTAAGTTTTGCTAACACTTGTATTATTTATCATTATCATCAACATCATGTCTTATTTTTTTTAAAAATATTTTTCAATTTTTTGTAAAACCCAAAATGTTTGAATGTTTAAACAGATCATTGACAACTAAGTTTAACCTTAGATAGAAGTAGATCTTGGGTAGCATTCTACACTTTTAATAGATTCTTTACCTGTTTAGAGAACCCAAGTAAATTATCCTTCTGTAGAAAATCTAATGCCAAAAATGTATTAGACTTCATTATCACTTTTAGCATTTTAGCACTTAGCATGTGGCTAAACCAACCCACAACGCCAAGCAGATCAGTAGTGATGTTATGGGTGTTAAGTGAAAATCAAATACGTAGGTTTGAACAAACACCAAATCAGGTATATCCAGTGGTACAATTGAGTTACTGTACATACCGCTTCAATGTGTTAGACATTAGAGGCATCTGGCTGAAGTTGAGCAGCTGGGGCCCATCATGGAGCTGGCTCAGGAGGCTGTCAGCTAGTTTGGCTCTTCGGTTGAAGAAGTCTCGCTGGAGAGAAGACAGGGCTTCAACATTGAGTGGCCACAGCAGCTGCTCATGACTGAAGAAAGAGTCATCGCCAAACAAGCTGGTCAAGGCTCCATGCTGGGACATCATGTCAGTTTTGTTCTGATTGCAGATTCCTTGATATCTTCAGGGTCCAGTGAGGATGAAAAGTTTTCCTAGTTTTTCTGTATTGAAGCTTCTCTTAGTTTGGAAATCTACAGGCAGTCCTTTATATACCCCAGCTGCTCTGTCCCGGCCCTCCCACCGTGCTATTTAAGCTCTATGAGCTCAGTGCTGCTTGCTAACATGTGCCAGTGAAGTCAGGAATGCTCTGCCATTAATCAAGAAGCTAAAGACAACACATGGTCATGGCCTGTTTGGGTTTGTATGACCAAGGCATTGGTACTGCTGGAGAAAATATGCTGATTTGACATTCCTCATAAGTGACCCAGACTGAGACGTTGAGAGGGTGCTGTCTCTGTAAGAGTATGTGGGATGAAGTAAATAATGACACCGCACATTTTTAAAAACTTTATTTAACTCTATGTTGAAACCAAACACAAAATTCAAATATTTATTTTTTACTATCACCGAAATTTATTTCTGCCTAGTAATTAAATTAACTTGAAGTTACTATTTTCTAAAGGCACTACAGAGTAAACTGAATAGGATATGTCATTACCTGCATTTAACTGACTTAGCTTTTAAACAGTGACGTGCAGTCATCATGGAAATATAAAATTGAAAAATAAATTAAATGGTTATATTTATTCAGTGATTTGTATTTTAAAGTTCTTTTCCATTTAACGTCACCATTTTTAGATTTTTTTTAAAAATCGCTGAATTTTCACATTTACTGTTCAAATACTAAGAAGAGACGAGCGGTGAGGCAGCAGCCCGCTGAGCCTCACCGTGGATTACGCAATGTCTATGCTAACGGTGCTGGCATGCTATGCAGTGAGACCGTATTGCTGTCCCTCTGCGTGTCGCTATTAAAACATCAAACACTTTTACTATATGAACTAAATTTCCATATTTTAGCTGGTGTGTATAATGCACAGTGTTTTTTTTTTATCAACAACTGTGTGTATTCTTGTGCTGGGCGATCATAAAACTGCACGAGGTGAGGCACGCAGTTCTCCTGCCTCATGGCAGGGGGCGCTGGTGATCCC
>VUQR01026723.1:0-10771 GCA_015108515.1 Hemichromis elongatus | reverse complement strand
AGGCCATTTAATTAAGATAGATTTTATGTTGTTGGTTGAAAAGATCTGGTTTGATATTTTATTCTTTATTTCTATTTTTCAGTTGTATTTTTCAAGACTTTGTGTGTTGTTTTTTTTTTTAAATATATATATATATATATATATATATAACTTGGCCTACCCTTTTTAGTTTTGTTAATATTGTCAATACTGAGAAGTACTATTGTTGAGTTTCAACATGTTTAATATAGGACATCTAATTAATATAAAATTCATGTTTTTTTGTTACAATTTCATGAGCAATATCAGATTTATCAGATTTTTTCTTGTTTTGTTTTTAACGTGGTCGGGGGGTTGTGTGACTTAAGGACCCTAAAAGCTAGATCAGCAGAAGCTTAGCCTTCAGGTTGGACATCCAAGTTAGCCAGGTCTTAGAGTAGAGGCCTGACAAAGTGCAATCCAATTAAATTAAAAAACTATGGAAATATGTACTTGTTTACATAAAAGGGAGAAGATTTATTATCTCAAATACAAGCTCAGCAGAACATATTGTACACAATACTGACATATACATTACATGAACAAGCTTTAGCTATTTTGTAAACTCATTATAGCCAATGGTTACTACAAACATGTTTTATTCAATTTTATATTTTTTCTGGGGCATTTTATTGATATTATTAACATCAGGTATCGACTGTAGCAGCAGCAATGTCACTTCACAGATCACATTGCTAACTGAATTTGTGATTTTTGAAGCGTGTAGATCAGTTTTTGTTTTGTAAAGTTATCATCAGAACACAGGTGAATATGACGTGTTTAGAGGCTTCAATGTCCATGAAGTTTCGCGCTCAGGCTCGCCTTGTTTGGCTGAGACGGGGGCGGCAGCCGTGGGGGAAGGGGGAGGTTGTGCAGCTGCCACTGAATCTCTGTCAATGAGATATGATAACCCGCAGATAGCAGAGATTGTTGGATGTAAATCATAATTCAGTAATTATTTTTACTAAGCTAGCTAGATAAAAGCAGGCCATGTAGCAACAAAAATAAATCAGCATGAATAAATAAAACAGCAATTTATAAACTCTTAGCTAAAGTAGATGAAATAAAATTGTTGGGCAGATCAAAGGTTCATACTACAGTAGCGTGCTCCATGCCGTACCAGGGTTTGGAGGACCAGGTTCTGCGTGCAGCCCGAGTCCAATAAAGCCTACACCCCGGCATCTTACAAGAAGACTATTTTTCCCCTCTTGGACCTGGGGAAGGTGTCGGAAGGCCAGCGGCACAGAACAGCTCCTCCACCTCCCTCAATGGGCAATTCTAATGTCGGTGTCCCCGCCGCCCACACCTCCAACACACCCGCCTCAGCCTTTGCTCGGCTCCCTGCGAGTTGGGTGCAGCTTAGTTGCTGGAACCTGTGGGGAAACAGCAGAGAGAGTATTACAGACCAGCTGTCACAGTAGCTGCTCCACAACTGGCAAAGCTATAGTGGAGCTGAAGAGCCTCCTTCTTGGGGCTGGACCTGCCCACACTGTGCCGCTGGCTGTGGTCGATCCAGTGGATTTGCTGGCTGCACTGCCTGGTGGTTTTTGGCCAGTGACACAACAATGTCAAGATTTGCTGGCCGGTGGCAGCAGACCTCCTCCATCATTCCTGTCGGGACCCCCTTCACAAACTGGATCCAGCAGCTGAGCTTCCCCCACTGTATGGCCAGGCTGTAGCCAGCTGGCTGCTGGATCCACTCAGCTGCCTGGCATAGGTGAAGGGCTGATCCTCTGGCCCCATTTGGCCCTCCCAGAAGGCCCAGGCAATTCATAATGACTCAGTGGATGTCCTCTGCGGTGGCCTGGAAGACCTCCAAGAACTCCAGGGGGTCAACAGCAGAGGTGCCTGGGGGAAAAACCAGACTGAGAGCAGGTCCCCCAAAACTCTCATCTGCCGCTCGGCCTGATCTCATAGCCATTGGAGCTGATGTTAATGCAGTGTTGCCTGCTCCTGACGGCCATTTCTGCCAGCACTGGTCTGGATTTTGACACCACTGTGACACAACAGACCCACACAAACACACTGTTAAAAGACTGAGTACATCTTATTTGCAACTTTTCCAAATTGCTCTGTGTAGCTTTTCAACAGACTTGTTCCTGGCGCAGCCTTCCCCCTCTCCATTACCAGCTGGCAACTAAAATAGCAGGACTGATCATACCATTCAGACCCAGCTCCTCTGCCAGCCTTCTGGCACTGCCCGCTGCCCCACCACTCCTCTGAAGCAGAGCTGCAGACCACGCCCTTGCCACACCAGTAAATGCAAATGTCCCATATTTAGACAGAAAACAATCCATTATTCCATTACTTTATTCACACCTAATATTTCAGAAACTTTACATTCAAATAAAGATTGCTTTAATGTAAGTAATTACTGCTGAAGTGACTGCTGGTGTTTCTTAATCTGTTATGTTCTCACCTGGACTCTACTGTTGTAGTTTGTATGGATTTGGGACAGTGTTCACTCATTTCCAGATAGCTCACATTCATCCAGACAGAGAAGTCATCTCGCAAGGCATGTCTTGTATGTTTCTATCTCATGTTTTTCTCCTTCAGGTTGTCAGTGAGTCTGCGTAGCACCAGCAAGACATCATGTAACAACCTGCAGGAGATAAGAAGAGAAGAAGAAACTAAAGGCGTCCCTGCCTGAGGCAGACACACGAAAACAATAAAGAAACAAGCAAAAGAAAAAAAACGAACACACTCGTCTTTATGGCCTGCACTGTGTGTGTTTGCAAGAAACTGAGATATGTGTATTTAAAGCAGAAATTAATCGGGGTTTATTTATCTTTGGTTAAATGTAGGCTCACATGTAAAAACTGAAAAAAAGAAAAAAAATCTCAATTTAATCAGGAAATTTCTGTATTTACTGACTGTTTAAGCATTTATAATCTATAATAAATGAACAAAAAGAATATTAACGAGAATATTAAGTAGTTGTCTATCAGTTGCAGTCTGCAGCAAACTGAGTTGGTCAGATGAAGAATTTTGCAACACATTCAAAGGTAAAATCACTTCAGATGCCCAATAAATAACAGATTCTGACCCATGGAGCCATATCAGAGCAGAAACTGAAAAACTAAAAGCAGAAAGTTTTTTGTTGAACTCCCCCCCCATGAGAATAGTTTTGATTAAATTATGTAATTTTTAAGGAATTATTTTTAATTTTTATGGATACTCATATTTAATATTTTTTTTCAGTTTCAGATTATATGTTTGCCAATTTAGTTATCTTAAAAAACACCCTGGCATATTGAAATGTTTTAAGCTTCCTGCTCTTTGGGTTTCTGACCTTGATCTGGTGTTTACTGAAAGGGGCATGGAAATGGAACTGCTTTTATAACAACACACTAAAGTCTGACCTTTGACCTATGAACTTGAAGCATAAAATTGTGTATTTTATTATCTTTAGTCATATGATTGCAGCTTAATTGGCTGAAATCATTGGCTTCCATAAGCTGTACACCATGCTGAAATATGGCAAGTTTTCATAATTAGTACTGCAACTTCAAGAAAATCCAACAATGGATATGAATGGATATGTATGGATATGTATAGTGCAGGCCAGTAAAATACCAGTAGTTAACAGACTTATTATTAGCTTCAGCTTTATCATTACATCATTATAATGATTAAATGAATCATCAAATAGATGTTCAAATTCGCATCCGACAGTTGGATTTTTTTTATATTAGCTGTAGCCCTGATGGTGTTTAATGGTCTGAGAGAAAGTAAAGAATAATTCCAAAAACAGAATTCAAACATAGCCTTAATCTACTTTATATAAAGTCCACAGGTACAAACAGGTATCCTGATTTATAATTTAATGCTTGTAAAACAACAGTGTCTGTAAAATTTTCATCAAACAAAAAAAGAAAAATCAAGGAATAAAACTGTCTATAAAAATCTATATCTATTACTGTTGCTGATATGAAACATGGGAACCTGGGAAATATGGAATCTAGGGTGGATGTGCATAGATAGTGGCAATTTAAGTTTAATAGATGAATGCTAATGAATGATCAGGGAGGCCTCCCTGATCTGAACCCGAGCAGTGTTTTGTTATTGGACCTCTGTGCAAATCACAGTTTGGCCATAACAAACACCTTGTTCGAACATAAGAGTGTCCATAAATGCACGTGGCACCAGGACACTCTAGGCTGCAGGTTGATGATCAATTTTGTAATCATATCACCAGACCTGCGACCATATGTGCGGGACACTTGGGTAAAGAGAGGGGCCGAGCTGTCAACTGATCACCACCTGGTGGTGAGTTGGATCAGGTGGCGGAGGAGGATGCTGGACAGACCCGATGAACCTAAACGTGTGGGTAGTGAGGGTGTGCTGGGAACGCCTAGCAGAGGCCCCAGTCTGTGAAATCTTCAACGCACACCTCCGGCAGAGCTTCAATTGCATTCCGAGGGAGACTGAGGACATTGAGTCCAAATGAACCATGTTCAGCACCTCCATTGCCGAAGCTGCTGCATTGAGCTGCAGCCGCAAGGTGGTTGGTGCCTGTTGTGGTGGTAAGCCACGAACCAAATGGTGGTAACCAGAGGTGAAGGGAGCCACCAGCCTGAAGAAGGAGTCCTATCGGGCTTGGTTAGCCTGTGGGACTTCGGAGGCAGCTGACAGGTACCGACAGGCCAAACGGAATGCGGCTTGGGCAGTGGCTGAAGCAAAAACTTGGGTGTGGGAGGAGTTCAGAGAGGCCATTGAAAAAGACTTTCAGACTGCCTCAAAAAGATTCTGGCAAACTGTCAGGGGTCTCAGGAGAAGAAAGAGGTGCTCTATCTGCACTGTGTATAGTGCTGGTAGGGCACTGCTGACTTCGACTGAGAAAATTGTCAGGTGGTGGAAGGAATACTTCGAGGACCTCCTTAATTCCACTGGCATGTCTTCTGAGAAGGAAGCAGAGTCTGGGGAGGAGAAGGATGACCCGCCAATTTTCGGGGCCAGTTAAACAATTCCTTGGTGGCAGAGCCCCTGGTGTGGATGAGGTCCACCCCGAGTTTCTGAAGGCTCTGGACGTTGTAGGGCTGTCCTGGCTGAGACGCCTCTACAATGTTGCGTGGATATCAGGGACAGTATCCCTGGTCTGGCAGACTGGGGTTATGGTCCCCATCTTCAAGAAGGGGGACTGGCGGGTGTGTTCCAACTATAGGGGGATCACACTTCTCAGCCTCCCTGGGAAAGTCTATGCCAGGGTGCTGGAAAGGAGAGTTCGTCCGCTAGTCAAACCTCAGATACAGGAGGAGCAATGCAGTTTTCGTCCTGGTCGCGGAACACTGGACCAGCTCTTTATCCTCTCAAGGATACTTGAGGGCATATGGGAGTTTGCCCAACCAGTCTACAAGTGATTTATGGACTTGGACTCATTCTTGGTGGGTGATGGGCTCCGCCAGGACTGTCCTTTGTCACCAATTCTGTTCAAAATTGACATAATCTGACAAGGATGCCTCCAGGGCGTCTGCTGGGTGAGGTGTTCGGGGCATGTCCCACCAGGAGGAGACCCTGTGGCAGACCCAGGACACACTGGAGAGATTATATCTCTCGGCTGGCCTGGGAACACCTTGGTGTTCCCCCGGATAAGCTAGAGGGCTGGGGATAGGGAGGTCTGGGCTTGCTTAGGCTGCTGCCCCTGCGACCGCCAGGCCCTCATATTGGTTTACTGTGGCCGAAGGGCAAACCCTGATTGGTCGCAATCTTAAATGGCATGCCGGCTCAGGTGTACTGAATGAGTAATTAGTAGGGGGAGGGAGTCTCATTAAGGATAAGACACTCAACACTGATAAAAGAAAAAACAAAATGCAGCAACACATGCAAAAAAACCAAACACACATGCAACACAAGCAAACTGATTAAAAACATGACATTAAAACATGTCAATTCTGCCTTTTGATACTTAGATCACTTTGTCTTGTTTTTAGATTTCAGTGGACAAGCACCCTTGCCTTGCTTGCCCTGGTGAAATGCCATTTCTTTTTTTATCCCAAAAGCTGGGAAATTACTGTGTTGCAGCAGTGAAAATTTTGTCTGTATTCATTGTCTACTTATCCAACTTCGGGTCATATAAGGGCTAGACCTTATTCCACCTATAATTGTGCAAGTAGCCGGTAGACAAGTCACTTATATTAACACCTGTAAATTGGTCAATTTATAAACCAAAGCCAATTCAGCGTCAAGCTACGCAATCTAATGAAAGCAAAAGAACCCCTCAAAAAAGTTAACAAAAAGAATCACCAATTAACCTAACATGCATGTCTATGAGATGAAGCCAGAGTACCAGGATTAATCCCCAGAATGACTCTAGCTGGCTAAAGGTAGAAATGTAAATAAATGGCTACAAGAAATATGTATTACAAGAAAGTGTGATTATAGAGTATAATATCTTAATAAATTCCATGAAACATCCAAGCATAAAAAGAAATAAAAAAAAAAACTCACTTAGCGAAGTGCCAAATAAAAGATATAGAGTAGATTCTATTAATTTTATCTTAAACTATAACTGGAGAGAAAGCACTATGGCTTGCAGTGTATATGTAACGCTGTTATTTGAAGCTATTTTGAAGCTCCCCCCATCTATGGAGCACAGATCAGTAATCTTTTTTATTCATTGGATTTCCCACTGTTGAAGCTTCTCTTGAAGAGCAGCTAATGAAGAACTGAATAAGAACCTTGGAGTTCGGTACACTGCATATTTAATATGTATTATATTATATAATTGCATATTACACAGTTATTCCATATGAACCAAATTGCTTTTAAATAAATTTAATTTAGACTTGCTATAAAGTTGCCATATTAATGTTACGAAAGCCCAGAATTCATATAAACAAGTTACTTCCAAGTATAATGTTGAAGAAGTTGAAAAGAAAATCTAAACACTGTTTTTATCTGTCTGTCTTTGGCTTTAGCCTAGTTTCTTGAGTGTTAAAGAAAAGGAAGGCATCTGTCTGTATTTATAATTCTCCAACTTGTTCTTTATATTACTTAAACCTTTGTCAAGTGCTGATATTTATTAACAGGTACACAGCAAAGTTCAATTTGGCATTATGCATGCATATATAGTTCAAAACTATTTATTTCAGCCTGAGGCTTCACAATGCACCTCCCACAGTTGGATATATGCGGTTGAAATTCTAAACAGACTGAGATGTGTATATGCAGAGAAAGTTTGTGAAGATTAGAAGGGAATAAAATCAACAATACTTTCAATATTTATCACAAGGGATGAGCTCAAACTGAAGGAGTCTGTTGAAAAGCTAATTTAATTGCTTTTTTCTCCCCTCAAGAAATAACCAAGAAAAGTGAAGTATTTACTTTACAGTAATAAATACATTTTAGAGTAAATAAGACCTTGCTGCTCTGTATAAAAAGAAGAAACATGAAAATTCTATTTAAAGACCAGTGAATGGTTGAGTGAATGTGGTTGGGAAACTATATCAGTCCCTGACCACACAGAATCCAGTCATCCTCCTGTGCAGCGGAAGCAACCGAGGGGTACAAAGAAAGAACTTGTAAGAATAAGACAGCACATCAAAGCGAAAGCAAAACAAGAAGGTGTCACTAGCTCAGAGGCAGGGCCAACTGAATCCAGCTTCGCATGATACCAATGCACATAGCATAGCCACCTCGAGGCATGTGAACACACACAACATACAGACAGAAAAACTCAACCTCAGGTATCAGTGGCTTAGAGGCAGCATTGTTATGGAGAGAAGCAGTCGGAGCGCTCACTGTGCAAAAGCCTCACAAAGCCTCGTCCGTGAATACATTAAAGTTATTTTTATTGTTTCCCAGGCTCTTGTTTACCAGCGGGAGGAATGTTTTATCTTTTCCGAGGTGTATGTGTTCACATCAGTGTGTCTGCACGCTTTTGCCTGAATGTGTTTGTGTTCCCACAGACCTCTAATGCTTAACCGGAGAGCTAAGTGGGTCAGTGTTCCCTTTCAAATCTTCCGCCAGCCACTTCTCGAGCTTTACTCGAACAGAAGAAGCCTACAGGACGGCACTGCTCGTTGCAGGTCCTTAAAAGTCTGCAAACCTGGAGAAATGTGTAGATCATGATGATAGAGGTGGGCAACCGTACTGTGCACCACTCCATGGAGGGAGAATATTTCACCGTGTGCAGGAAACTTGTCAAACAGTCATTGGCAGGAGCTATAAATCGCATTGGTCCATGTAAACACAATTCGTTGAGTGCCAAAAAGTGCCTGGCAGGCGCCCCTCTGTTTTGAAACTTTAAGGGGAATTGTCATAGGAATCTCTTCTTTGTATTAGTACAGTACACACCTGGTAAACACAAGATGGCTTTGTCTGGAAAAGCAGACAGATGAGTTGGGACACTATAGTTAGCAGCAAATACTTGCAGACATTCTCTTAGACCTACAGGAATTGTTTTAAACTCCTTTAAACTTGTTTTAAGCATGCATTCCTATTAAATAGAAATTTCCATGACTCTAAACTGCAAAAATTCCCCAGTGCCACTTTATCCATCTGTTATTTTACATTCTGAAGGAAGCAGTACCGCACATTATGTAAGGCTTAGTTTGCAGCAATTATTTTCAGGCCAGATTTAATAAGGTTCATAAAAATGTGCCAATGGGAGTGAGAAGCTTCACAAGTGATCTACTAACTGTAATATAATTTCTAAACACAGATAATTCATTTTTAACAATGACTAATGTAATGGACTAAGAGTGGTGTAAATTTGAAGGTCCTAAACTAAAAGAATGAATGGAAAAAAGCTATTGAAGTATTGAAAAACATAATGATGGTGTAGGTTTCACGAAGGTGTTTCTCTGGAAGCAACACGGCAATTAAGATCAATGCTGAAGGTTATTTATTCACTCTTCCAACGCTAGATTGCTGAGAGCTGAGAAAAAGTGGGGGGATTATCAAGAGTCTGCTTTCAGGATATTAACATGAAATACGATGATATAACATCATGATAACATCTTATCTGTAAAATGTGCAAAACAAATAAATAAACTCAGCACTAAAGAAAGGAAATTTGTGTTTGGTCGAGTCTTTCCTTGTTCTAACAATGCTTGTAGCTCCAGTTGGAAGGCCTTTTTATTTCCCCTTAAGCGGTGCTACATTTCTAATAAAAAGGAAATTGGATATGGATGTGGATTGCACGCATGAAAAACTTGCTCTGCTAATGCTAAATCCATTATTCTGCTGTTGACTTGTTTGGTTTCTTTTACTGGATTGGATGATTGAAGTCTGGAGAGACTAGACAGACTGACAATTTAGACTAGTCAGACTAGCCTCTGCGTTGATTACTATGAGATCAGTTGTTTTTCGACTATGTGGATCCTCAGAGCAGTATCTGTAGCACCAACCTGAGTGGCACAGGGGCACCACAAGGAACGATTTTCTTTTTGCCATCTGTAAGGCAGACTTCTAGCACACTGACCGCTGCTTCCTTTATGTATTGAAGCGAATGCAGTCATCTCTGTCTTAACATTGCAATATAAGTGGTTGTGGACTTCATGAGGGGGTAGGAGGAGGACCCAACCAACACAAACGACCATCTGGGTTACTGAAGGTGCAGTGGTGTTCATCCATAGATACCTTGACAGTAAGTGTCTACAATATAATGTTTTTCTTTTGTTTTTTTTTTGTTTTTTTGCTGTGACCACCTGGGGAGAATGTGTTCACGCAGCAGGCAGTAACAGAGTAGACAAACATCTCAAGAAGGTCAGCTCTGTGGTCAGGTCTGAACTTGAGAGAGTCCAGTAGGTGGGGGTGAGAAGGATGCTCTTGAAGCTGCAATCAGTTATGAATAACCCCACACAGCCACTTCATGCCAAGGAGGTTACCAACTGTAGCACCGTCAGTCAAACTGATTGCACCAAAGTGTGAGTCTGGTCTTTATACCAGCTGCTGTAAGTCTAATATGATTGTATCCACTTCCTTTCAAAAGAATAAATAAGAATTTTTCATTGATAATGATGATAATCAATTGAATGGGATGATGGCGGCGCGGCAGTAGCACGCAGCGGCCTCTCCGGAGCCAAAAATGGTGCTACATTGTTTACGTTTACGTTTTTGCGTGTGTCTGTGTTTTTATTTTACTCTACGTATGGATATCGGTGCAACTGGTGTCCGTACATACAACAGCCAGACACTTTTCAACCTAAAAAACCCAGTTAACGACATCCAAGAAGGGCTGCGGGAAACGCTACGCGAACTCGGCTTGCTCCGCGAACCAGGCCTCGAAGCCTCGTCGTTGTCTGATGCCGGCGGCCGGAGGAGGGGACATCGGAGGCGGTGCGCGAGGAAGCGGAAGCGCGGTAAGCGGGCGGGAGTCTGTGCTAGGCTAAAAACAAACCCTAGCCGGCCGGCTCTCCCGTCTATCATCTTATCCAACGTCTGCTCCCTGGATAATAAACTGGACTACATCCGACTCCAGCAGGCTACACAGAGTGAGGTTAGAGACTGCTGTGTCTTTGTCACTGAGCCATGTCTCCTTGAAAACAGAGTACCGGACGCCGCTATTCAGCTGAACGGACTGGCCTCGTTTCGTGCCGACAGAAACGCAGCTCTGTGCGGTAAGACTCACGGTGGTGGCCTGTGTATTTACATCAACGCGAAATGGTGCAAGAACTCTGTGCTAGTTTCTAGCTATTGCTCATCGCTGGTGGAGTTTGTGACTGTTAGATGCAGACCTTTTTATTTACCACGGGAATTCACCACTATTTTCATTATCGGAGTGTACATTCCACCTAGCGCTAATGCTAAG
>VUQR01026721.1:2842-28246 GCA_015108515.1 Hemichromis elongatus | reverse complement strand
GGGAGAGACTGGCTTTAAATAGGGCCATCAATTCCCATCAATTAGATCAGCCAGTACCACTCACTTGAACTGAGGGATCTAAAACTCTACACAGATCATTAACAGAAACAAAACCTTATCACACTTCTGATTAGCACATTTACACAACTAAATGGCTCTATTTACACAAAAAAAGATTTAATAAACCCCTTCAAACCTAAAACAAACAAAAGGAAGCATTTCTATGGAAAAAGAAACCCCTCCCCTTGGTTTGACCTGCTGATGTCGTGTGTGACATCATCAGGACTTTAAATGAGGAAATGCTAGGCGGGCGTTTCCCCACACCTGACCCTTATGAAGACTGAAAAGAAAAACCAAAGTAAGTATGAACAAATGACTTAATCTGTAACCCAATAAAATATAAAGAAACATGCAACTAAGTATTTGCATTGATTTGCAGAATGGTTGTTTTGTCAGCAACAGAACACTTACACAAACAAACCCGGATAGTTGGTGCAGCAATGTTACTTGACAAAAGGCAAATCATAGCAAACAAATAGAGACAGAAAAATGTGTATAATGTGCACAAAAGATTAACATATATGGGACAAATGAGAGCACTGCAGTTGCTCACCCACTTTGTCACAGGGATGTGCTGGACAAATAAGGCCGATCCATGGAGGATCCACTGTGCAATTGTCAGGAGTTGGAGATCTGTTGCTGAAGAAAATATTTCTTAATAAAAACAAATCTATTTTAGGTGATAAGCAATACACAATTTCCTGAAGTTTCTGACTTTCATAGGTAAAATGACCCTTCCAAGGAACAAAACCACAAATGCCGATTTGTTTGTTGCCATTTGTCGTTTATTGCATCACATTTCTTGGGTCCATTCACAAACAACTGTACATTTGTAGTTGCAGTAATTTCACTTTCACGTTTTTTTCTTTAAACAGTTTTGATGGTCATAATAACACACTCTGATGGTTCAGTCTTGAAAGCCAATTTCAAAGGTTTAAAACATGATGCCAGTCTTTCACAGAGTAAAAATGGTCCCAAGAAAGAATTAACTTTAGCATTTGCATCTTTTTTGGTACATGAACTTTGGGGAATGTGTGAGTATGCCTTCTCACGCCACCCCTTTGCTTCTCCTCGTCAAAGGCCTCAGACAGGAGCTCAGTGGCCTTGGCTGGCCTTGTCAAACAGAGCCTCCAGCTGCTGCTTGGAGGTAGCCTCCTTTTGTTGCATCAGGTCAGCGTGGCCTTTGGTGACTCCCCAGCTATCAGGTTTGGACATGGAGGGGCAGAAGGGGCGGCCAGAGGCGGGCTTCAGCTTCTCCCAGTAGTCGCGGCGGGCCCTAAAAAGAAAAATGGCAAGCTGTTTGGAAAAAATGTCTGGCAGTGGCTATAATTTTAATCTACTTTGCAAAAACTGCAATAACATCTACCTAGCTCTAACCCAAGGCTTAGTGTGCAATGACAGGCCACTACCCCAAGTCCCATGCTTCTCAGATCCTGCAGGAAGACCACCTCGCTCAGCTTCCAGCTCCTCAGCCACGGCACGGATGTGATACGGTTCAAATCCGCAACAGCCTCCAATGTAGCGAATCCCAGCATTATACGCTTCCCGGGCATATTTATGCATGTCCATTCTGGTCAGGATCCTTGGCTCCAGACCTGTTAAAAGAGGAATTTGAGGATTTCTTCAATTTTTAAAAAAAAAAAAAAATATATGGATTGAGAATTTTTTTATTTTTAATTTGTTTTAATGTTTTTTTAAAGTAGGTAAGTAAAGACCAAACGGGAATTCCGGCAGGTCGATGAACCCCTGACAGCCACAGTCTGGAGTATGGTAGGCAAGTGGCTGGCACATGTAGTGAGCCTTCAGCCCAGCCTTCTCCACACCCTCCTTCATGAGTTTCACAGTCTTTACACAGGTCTCTGGGTCAAAGTGGCAGTTAATGCCAACAATATCAGCACCTACAAAGAAGATGTGCAGAACAGATCAGAACTGAGGCAATAAATTGTAAAGATTATGTGGAAAGTACTTGTGAGAACTGGTAGCAATCCATGTTGCTGTCAGCTCAGTGCTGGGCGTGTTGTATCAGTGCATTTGGCTGCCTGCCTCAGTATTTGCTCATACCACCACTGGATGGCAGCAAAAATCTGATCTACACAGTGGCTTTAATTGGAAATCCAATGACTGAAAATTAACACAGACTAAGATGACAAATGACTACAGACTGTGTGCATGGAGTTGAAGATGTCAGATACCACCAACATGCTAAAAATGCTTTCTTGGTGTATTTGGAGACTGTGACAAATCAAGTTTTGGACCACAAAAGCAACACCAGGAGTCAACATATTTTGGAACATAGACACTTTGCAGACCTTGCAAGTCTTGTTGGGTTTTTTGTTTTTTTGGGGGTTTTTTTAACATGTCAAAACACCCACATTTAGTTTTGCATTGCTGTTGCATAATCATCTGTGTACTTGTATGACACACCCATGGTAGGCTTGCTTGCATTGCTAGACAATATGCCATTTGACATGAGAACTGGACAGTTGCCAAACCAACTAAAATGAGTTCTCTGGAAATGTGTAGATCAGCTAAATGTGAGCAAAAGATTGCCAGCATCTGATGTAGGTGACAAGAAAGACTGGCACAGAGCTTCCATGTGCTAATGGGAAAATTATACTGAATCCCACATGTCAGCTGAAGATAGCTGGTCCAAAAACAAGCTTGAGCTTAATGGAGCACTAAAACGGGGTGAAGAGTTTACCAGCAGGTACACAAGTGCAATGATAATATTATTTACAGACACTCCAGTGTGCAGCATGCACTACACCCTGCACTGGTCCATTCACACTAAACAAGACCAGTTCATTTCAAACTGCTTGACCTGAATTTACCAAGGAGTGACAAAAAACAAACAAACAAACAAAAAAAAAAACAGCTATGAAGAGACTTCATTATGAGATACACTTAGTTCTGAATACCACATTAAGACTGAATACACAACGTTGTTCACATGGTTCACTGTACCAGGAGGTGTGCGGACCACAAATATAGGTTCTTACCAGGCAGAGAGAGAGGAATGAAAGTTGCTATAGAGTTTCATTGCAGCAAACAACTTTAAGCACACAGGCTTTCTTTACGCAAGACTAATTGCAATACTCCAGACCGAGTTACCAGGAGAGGCCTGGAGTACGAACAAACCAGCCTGAAGTTTAAAAGAACATAGTTCCTAGTCATTCATAGGCAGAACTGTGTGCCGTTTTGTGCTATGAAGTCATGACTATGAATGTGAAGTCTGCTTTTATCAGACCTGATCCAAGAGCTTCAATGACATGCAATAAGGTTTGCATCAGTTAGACAACACATTCTGCAATTGTAAGCACTGATGCAAGCATCTGTGCTGCTCTGCAGTCACAGTACCAAAACATTAGTTGTCTGGCAGTTTCTCTCAACTCTGATGAGTTTCTTCATATATGTCAAACAATGGCACCAATATTGTTGCTTAAACATTTTTTTAAAGTGGACTTTTCTTAAATTCCTTTAACTAAAAGAGCAAAGGACAACAGAACCACACAAGCCTATAAACCGGCAATACTACAAAAGTCCAAACACTACACTTGACCATTTATGCAACGTGAGGAAACCAGATAAACTTACAGCCCATTACATACTACAGCTGTTTCACAGGGAAATTGTCGTACCAGCTTTAACAAGTCTGACTGCACAGTCTCCGGGGCTGACTCCATTCAGGTCCCCTTCAGGTCCAATACACAGAGTCGCAGCAACTGGCTTACCAGTAGACTTCAAAACCTGGACTGCCCACTCGGCCTCTTCCACATGTTCAAAGTACTGCAAGGAAGCACAAAACATAAAGACAGCTGATTTACTAAACCAGTTTAAAGCTGCTGTGGGAGCTTTGTCGTACCCCTCAGCTCTACAAAGACCTGCACCTTTCCTTGGTAAATTTATTTGGTTTTCTGGTTAAGCAAATTTAAAAAAAACAAACAAAAAAAAACAGAGTAAAACAATCAACAGCTGGTCAAAAACAACGCAAAATCTAAACTTCAGGTGCTGTGTTACTGCTACCACCCAGTGGTCAGACAGCACCATAAGGCAAGTTTAATGATAGTCCTGCTTCTGTAGTTCACTGGTGAACAGTGTCAGTACTGTTCAGGCTCCAAAAAAGGAGCATGTATAGCAAAGCGTCCCTAAAATGCCAGAATGAGACTGTTGTGCACCTAAATCCAACATGCCGGTCCACAAAGGCATGAGGACTATTCAGAGTCATGAGAAACAGATTCAATTAAATTTTGTTTTGCAGGACACACTTATCTCAGTTACTTGTGCTATTTAAGCAAACAGAAGAGGCATGTCTGCAGCCAAGGGAGGTGACTTTGCTACTCACAGGGACTACTTTTGCTCTAAAGTCTACGTGAAAAAAAATAAAGTGGTCATTAGTAAACCTGAGCCTCAGCATTTAGACACTGTAATGTGAGCAGTTATACGATGACTTGCCCCCTCCAGGCATACCTCTGCAATCAAGAAGTCGACATTTTTCTGGACAAAGACATCGATCTGTTTCATGAAGATGGCCTTGACCTCCTCCTCGGTCTTGCTGCTGAGGTAGGCCGGGGTCTGAGAGACTCCACCTGCCACCAGAGCATCACCCTCATTGGCCACCTCCCTGGCCAGGTCACAAGCTGCTTCGTTTATTTGGCGTCCCTGTGGGAGAAAGGAAATAATCAACATTCATGTCTTGAGTTCGCTCTGATGAGAGCTCAGAGCAGCTGCGCATGAAAACAAACTCACGGTGAAGCGCAGAGTTTGGCCCCTGTTCTCCAGTTTGTCATCGCTTGCGTAGAAAGTGAACGTCTGCATGACATTGGAACCAGCTCTCAGGAACTCCCTGTGCAGCTGCCGCACTGCAACCACAACACCCCCCATTCAGCACCCACGAAACAGTAACGTCAACATTTAGGCTTTAAATGGAGACAAAGAAGAGTCCTACCAGCTTCGGGGTGCTCGGCAGCAGCTTCGGGTGTCCACGGCCCGGCTTTTACATAACCTCTCTTCTCTAGGGCGAAGACAAAGCCTCCGTCCCCAATAACGACCTCTCCTGCACCCAGACGCTCCAAAATGTTCTGCCGCGAAGTTTACACGGAAATCACAACAAGCAACACATACACAGCTACACAACACCCATTTTCTTTTGCATGAAGCGCGCACAAGCTGCTTCAAGTTCAGAGCATTCATAACTTTTTTAGTCATGCAACATGAAAAGAAACTTAAAAAACAAACAAGCAGACCCCCAGGCGTGAGCAGCGCAGTCATCACCCAGGACTGACCGGAGTGCACTCCTACCTTCTTTTCACCAGCTGGTGCCATGATTACCGCAGCAATGACCGTCTCACACTTCTCAGGAGCAGAGTCTTGAGTTTGGAAAAGGACCTCTTACGGCATCCGCGCTGCATTTATAATCCAAATGGGTGTGGAGCTCCTGATGTCACCCGAAAACCACCTCCCTCTTCTTCTCATCTTGTTGTTGTTGGTGACGTCGCAGAAGCCTCTGCACAAAGCCGAGGTTTTGTTTGATCACTGAATAAAAGTACAGCATCTAACTTTTACAGGAAATTTGAAACAAGTTTTCTAAAATGATTTTTCACTGTTATTGTTTGTGTAAGGACTGGTCAGGTAAGTGAACACACAGGGTCAGGCAGCACTGACTAATTTCTGTGTCAGTTCTGCCTAAGAAACAGCTAATTGAATTGTGTTTGTATGCTCATTGATGATGTTATGTCAATTTACAACGACAACTGGGGAAAAACAACAACGAGGTTACAAGGGGCACCGCCAAAATTTGCTGGCTCCACCAGTGGCCTACCCTGGCAAGGCTGTCCTATGTTGGTAATGATTCTAATAAACATGAGAGAGGTAGACATCCTACAATGGGTTGAATGACATTGACTTGTTATTTATTCATGCTTAAAACAGATTGTTACTGATTTCATTAGATTTGTAATATGTACCTATTTTCAGTGACATCATCTCTGAGAGCAGAAAATTAGCTAGGCATATAATTCTTCTTTCTCCCTTTTTGGCCATATTTTTCAAGTAACCTATATTTGACAACAGCATAATAAACCTGGTGGTTACACCTTACAAACCAGTAAGGTGTAGGCTGTGTGAGGTTGGGTGTGACAGGGTTAAATATGTAAAACAGTGATCTAAACTGGGGTCAAATTCTCAGGTTCAGGTGTTTGGCTCAAGTCTTCATTTGCCACACAACTGCCATGGTAACTGAGACCCTGTTCACCCAGCATGGTGTGTTTTTTAGGGTCCTGTACAGTTTTCTGTACTCTATAATGTAGTATTATATGAAAAGTGGCACTCCCACCAAATTCTAACAATTTAGCAAAGTGATGAAAAATATGATAATGTAAAATAAGCAATAATACAGTTGAATTTGGACTCAAATTTTTATTTTGGCTCTAAAGGAATTAACCAAGGACTGAACATTGATGTTCAAATAGCTAACCGTGTCCAGCGTGAAAACATATATTATATACAAGGCTACTAATAAAAAGTATACGAGGCAGAGAAAGGAAAGAACAAGCATCGTTTTGTGATAAGGTTGAAAAAGCAAGTCGGTTTAATTCAGATTTATTTAGACAGTGCCAAATCATAGCAACAATCACCTCAAGGTGTTTATACTGCAAAGCACAGACCCTACATTATTTGCGATTAAAAACACCAACAGCCAGATTCCCCATGAGCAAGTGCTTGGAGATGTTGGGGAAGAAAATCTCAATTTTAACAGGAAGTGACATACAGAAGAAATGCTCAGGGTGTCATAGTGGAAGTCCAGTAGCAGTCTTGAGCATGTGGCAGCATGATTAAGGGATAGATCAGGGTTACATGATCCAGCCCTAATGATAAACTTTAAAACAAAGTTTAGTTCCAGTTAAATAAACTTGACAAATGGTGGGAAAATATGTCCACATATTTCTGGAAAATTTGAAATTGGACAATATTGTTCTGTTTAGACAGAGTTACCTGATATCAGGCTGTAAATGACCAAAGAGATGATACTGTATGTCGGGGGTGTAGACTTAGGTGTGGTAGCTGGGTGGGGTTACTGCTCAGCTGCAAGAGGAGAGGTGGAGCAGTTGATTAAGGGACCAGCAAGAAGGAGGTTTAAGATCAAAAGATCAAATGCCTGTAAAAGCAAGAAACTACAGTTCCATCAATATAAAGAACGGTAAATTGAGGGTATGGATCAGTTACCAGAGTTTTGGTATAGGTTTGCTTGTGATGATTTCTAGCCCTGATTGCTATGGTTATGGTTCTGCTTGAGGAGCTTTATCTGTGTATGTTTACAGGCAGTAGAGTGAAGCCATCAGTCCAGATCCATAAAAAAAAAAAAAAAAAAACAATGGGAGGCAGTAACCCATAGGCTTTGTCACATTGACCTGACTTAGACTTATATCTCTTCCACCACATGTAAAGCAGAATGACGTGTAATTGCTGTTCAGTGTGTGTGTTGCTCGCCAATTAGTTGTTAAATTTAAGAGCACCCTCACTGAAAAAGTGGACAAAACCTCAAATCACAGGAAGAAAAAGAAAATGTCTGGCGCTACCACTGCACTTTGGTTTTCCATTATTCTCTTTACAATAGAATCTGACCATAAAATAAACCCACCAGACACGGGGTTGGAGACTGAGTCCGTTGGTATTCTCCTAGAGACAATTCTCTGGGTTTCTCGAGCCTTTAATTAACTATCTCATGCTCTTCAAATACCTGGTAAGTCAGTCTTCTGTCTTGTCTCACTTTCCCATGGTACATTTATGCCACTGATCCCACATGCCTAGCTTATCTGATTGGCTTGTGGAGAGGAGTTGCCTGAGACTGAGGCTTAACAGTGTGGGAGGCACAACCAGAGGTCTGCTTCTCTTTCACTTTAACCCAGGAGATGCAGAAGGTATTTGGCTAACCTTTCCGAGAAAAAACATGTTATTAAACACCATCTCCCCCTCTGCCAGGGTAAATTTAGTGGCTGAAATGACAAAGTCTTCAGAGCCAACTGAATGACTGACTGCTGCTTGTTTTCTTACCTTACCCATACTCCCCTCAGTGAATTAGAATAGTTGTCAATCACATGGAATTTCATCATATTCTGTCACTATAAAATGCATCGTTCATCTCATAGGATTGGAAGAAGTTGCATTTAGCCCTGTGAGCTTCATACTGTGCCAGCTCTCACTCTCAATCTCTCACTACCATCCTCATTCGTAAAGCTAACCAGGAGAGGGGGACTGCCCTTTGATAATCCTTCCACCTGGAGTTTGCAGATGCCCTGCCAACCTAATGTCTCCTCAAGTATATCTCCTTTTATATCCTTTCTTTGCTATCCATCTCCCTTTACAGGGGTAGGAGTGAGCTGTTGCGTCAGCTAAACCTGCGTACATACATACATACATAAGCACAAGAAATGAGCCTGCACTGCCCACCTCATCTCCTGCATCAGGATCCAGAATCAAGCTAAATGCTGTTATATGCCTGACTCCATTCAAAAAGGACCAAAAGAGACAATCAAAGTTCTCTTAGTTGTCCTTGTACTTTTTATTTTTTTGGGCCTTGTGTCATGAAATCTGTGTTGTACCTTGGAATTTCCCCCAACAATTCCCACATCCGTGTTGTTTGTGTGTCCTTGTGGAGCAAAGCCACAGGAGGCGGACAGGAGGTGGAGGAGGCCACCAGCTTATGCTGGGTTGCGACTTCTGCAGCCACAGCCATAAGTCTCCACCTCAGCAGACAGATTGTGTTTTACCACTCTAATATCTTTCAAATTTTTCCCTACTCATCAGCTCATCTCTGAGCTCAGCTCCAGCCTTTCCTGCCTGTTTATACTCTCTCCCCTGCCTGCAAAGTTCAAAAGAAAGAGATGAAATATTTACTTTTTAATACTGTTTAATATGTTTATTTAGCCACAAGCAAAACGGCACCGAAAAATTTAGGTTAGTCCAGATCTCCACGGCACTCCATGGGCAAACCAGCCCAGACTAACACAAAAGTCAACGAGCCCAAACAACCAGTGGAACGTTAACTCTGAGGGTGGCAGAGCAGACTTGTCATTATAAACTGAAGACAAACCACACACAAGCAGAAATATATTTATATAATTTTCCCTGTGTACAGATTACCTTAAATCAATTATAAAACCCAAAATTACATGGATATGATATCTGAATACATATTTACTTAATATATACAGCTCAGGCACAGTGGAGGCTACAAGCTAGGCACCGCTAATGCCTCTAGAATGGATAAATGGGGAGGGGAAGTGCATCCAGTGTAACATCTTTGCTAAATAAAACATGTGGATCATCGTTGATGAGATTTCCATACTGCATCACTTGGGTTGATCAGCAGGGTGCTGGTGAAAACCGTGTCACTGTCGGACAAAGACAAAAGAAAATGAAAGGGGGAAAATTTGTTAGAAAGCAACACGAGGGACGAACAGACAGGAAGGTGAGGGCGAGAGTAAAGATTTTAAATCTAGGGAATTTGTCTGGTAGGGGACAGAGCTGGCTGATATGGAGAATTTCGGTACAGATGTATCAGAGATATATTGTGTGTGCAGGAGACAAAATGAAAGGGAAGCAAGGCTGTTAGCACTCGAGGAGGATTCAAACTGTTATGTAGATGAGACGGTAAGTGGAGTAGGATAGTCTTGAAGGAAGATACAGTGGCTTGCAAAAGTATTTGGCCCCCTTGAACTTTTCCACATTTTGTCACATTACAGCCACAAACATGAATCAATTTTATTGGGATTCCAAGTGAAAGACCAATACAAAGTGGTGTACACGTGAGAAGTGGAACGAAAATCATACATGATTCCAAACATTTTTTTACAAATAAATAACTGAAAAGTGGGGTGTGTGTAATTATTCAGCCCCCTTTGGTCTGAGTGCAGTCAGTTGCCCATAGACGTTGCCTGATGAGTGCTAATGACTAAATAGAGTGCACCTGTGTGTAATCTAATGTCAGTACAAATACAGCTGCTCTGTGACGGCCTCAGAGGCTACGTTCACACTGCAGGTCTTAATGCTCAATTCCAATTTTTTGATCAAATCTGATTTTTTTTGTCTGGTTGTTCACACTACAAATAAAATGTGACAGCAAACACGCTCTAGTGTGAACCTTCACGGTCCTTAAAGCAGCATGAGCAATGTTTACGGAAGTAAAAATGACGAACACAGCCAGGTTACAATACTACCCTAAAAGTTTAGCTTCAATAGAATTGTCTCCCCACATGCTAATCAAGTCCAAAACTTCAGTTTCTGTCCATTGAGTCCCTCAGTGTCCAGTTTCCGCCATCACGTTCACACTGCAGGCGAAAGCGCATCAAATATGCGACCCATATCCAATCATGGTATGACAGTGTGAACAGCACAAATCCGATATTTTCAAATCCGATCTGGGTCACTTTCGTATGTGGTACTGACTCCGATACATATCCGATGTTTTAGAAAGCGACTGCTGTTTGAACGGTCGTGTCGCATTAAATCCGTCTTGTTTATTTATAATCACCTCAGTTAATCCTTGATATTTTTAATTGAGTGATCTGTATATAGTAGTTGCTATTTCTTAAATGTGTAAAATCTGTGACACAATGTATTGTTTGGAGTTTAGTCTGTTACTGTTACTATTTTTACAATTTCTTCTTGGAGCAACCGTAACCCGCATAATATCTTTATAAAGTATTTTGATTATGATTATGATTGTTTCAGGATACATGACCTGCCATTATCCACTGACACATCTGCTCCTCCTCTTCTTTTCTCTTTTTTCTAAACAGAGCACCTGATGGCTTTGAAATTTTCTTGTCAATCTTGCATTGGTTTTAATTTCGCACTCCAGTATGAACACCCAACCCGAGGATCACCACAACATAACCTAATAAACCTACACCTTAGTTCATAGATTTGCTTTGTCTAGGGTCTATTTCTGGGATTTTGCACAACCAAGGATTCAAATTATGAATACATAGTGGGCTTGGATTTACAAAATTATGAATGCAATGTGCTCTATCTACCCTTTCCACAGGTTGTGTGTCAGACCTTAAATCATCAAACTGTAAATTGATCCTTTTACCCTTAGTCCTAAAGTATGGATTTATTTTCTTACTCTTCTTATATTTATTGTTTGTTTTCTTGCCCTGCTGTAACTGGAGCCTCGTCGTCTCGTCTCTCTATATTGTACTGTATATAGCGGAGATGTCAATAAAGTTTACTTTGACTTCAGCACAGCAGGCACATCAAAGGCTCTTGCTGTCACTTTTCGGGTATAGAATTTCAAAAAAACATCGGTGCAAATTATAAGTGTGTATCATAATGTCTGGTGTTTTCGGGTTTGTTGCTTTGATTTAATTTTGTTTTTAATTTTGCAAGTTAGTTATTAGATGTCGCTCCAGCCAGCCAGAGAATCCTCCGCCCCTCTCCTCCCTGTGCCGCAAGCAGCAGGCGCACCTCGCAAACAGAGGGTGCCCCTGCTCCCAGCAAATGGGCGATAGAAAAACGATCGGTGCCTATGCCATCCCCAAAATGCAGTGGCATGATGTCGGGGCAGCATGAGTAGGAGCAACTTTTTTTTGCTGATGCCCGTGATGCTGCCCCCACCAGGATGACGCTGTGGGCAACCGACTATGTCACCCAAATCAAAAACCGCTACTGTAGCTGAGCATAATGCATACATCTTCCTCAAAAGTGTGATGTTTCTTTCTCTGCTTGTTTGCTTAAAGACTCATGTGGTTTATTACAGCTTGGGTCTTGTTTTTAAATTTTTTTTGCATTGCAATATAGAACAATGAAAGTGATATAGCTACTTATTCTGTAGCCTGTTGTATATAAAGTTCCAAAAGTCACTGTACACTATTCCTAATTCCTAAAAATTACACAAAAACTGAGTTTATTCACAGTTTCAGAATAAACAAAGGAGTTTTTCTTGCTAGGCTTGTCATCACATTCCAACGCATTGAAGACTAGTAGTGAATACTCCATATGATTGCCTCTACTTTTGACAAATTTTAGTCACCTTTGGACGCAAGTCTCACCAGAGTCTTGCAGCATCTCTTCCCCAACCTCAGGCCATGCAGATTTTTTCCTCAAGCAGTGACACTTTATGGGGCTTAGGGTCATGCACCTTGCTTTTGATAACAAAAGTCACAAGGCGTAAGGTCAGGTAAGCATGGAGCCCATTCAAAGGGACCACTTCATCTGATGCATTGGTCAGGAAACTCTGATTACCCTAGCAAAGTGGGAAGGGGCTCTATTTTGTTGAAAAAAGACATTAGCAAGGTCACTCCTTGCCTGAAGTTGTGGCACAGCAAACTCCTCTCCAGGTAATTTTCCCCTTTAACATCGTTCGTGTTACTGGATGCTTTGTCAAGGTAAAATCTCTACAACTCAAACTCCTACTCAAATGAGGAAAAGCATGATTAGATGACATTTGCCAGCTATGACAATCAGCCTCCCCTGACACCATACCCTTAACCCACTGTTCCACCCCATCTCTGGAGCCAAGTCACATACCACACCCCGCCACAGCAAAGTAATTATCAGTCCTAACCCACTGTCTGCATTATTTATCCTGTATAGTACAGGATACACGAGTACCGATCTGGTACTCAAGGTAGGATCATAGCATTCTCCACCTTACTTACTAGATGCCCTTTACTACTTATTTGGAAGAAAACTTGTCTTTTGGGCACTAGATGGAGGAGTTAATGTCCTAGCTCCATCTCAAGGTACCACAACATGCCCACCATTGCCTAGTGCTTGCTCATAAGGAATCATGTGATTGCTAGGTTTTACTCCCTGATATTACTCTAGGTATAAAGAACCTTAAGGTCTATGTATGTGTATGTATGTGTGTATGGGTGCGTCCATTTCAGTGTTGTGAAACATAGTTGTGTTCATGAATCAGCTGAGTGATGCTGCTAAAGAGCAAGCTCTGTGCTGACGCAGACCAAGACTACTAAATTTACTCTGTATGAGAAAACACAGTATATCAGTTTAAGAGTTGCAGTAAATGCACACATGCTCGTGCGCACACACACATACAGATGAAATGCATAAATGTGTTCATTTCAATCAGGTGACATTTGTTAGCAACTAACATGAGGGAGGAGCAAAGCACACCACTGGCTAACCTTTCAGCTGTGAATTATGGGAATTTACCTTCATGCCTCAGTGCATTTGCTGCTGGTCTGCCTTTCATGTCTAAATCAAAGGCTGGGATCTGCAACACTGGCACTTTCCCCTTTCTACAAGGGCAGGCACTGCACAAATGCCTGATGATGGGTGACATTTACAACATACTGTGTCTCGTACTGCGCCTGCAAACACCATGAACAAACACACACACAAACACACATAACCGAATACAGACAAACACAAAAGCACCCCCAACTTTGCCTGGGAGGCAAAGCCAAGCCATTCTGAGACAGCAGCACTGGCTTCCACTTTTACATCAGCTGTGACTTTACTAGGCCTATGAGTGTGTATGCTCTCTGAACACTGCTATACAGTGTATATCAAAGACTTTCAGACTGCAGGAGATTCCAGATCAGAAGGTTTGAATGCAAGCACAAGGTTTTTGAATACAGTTGTATTAACATATAAATTATATATGGACTGCTACTCACATAGTGCTTTTCTAGATAATTTGAGCACTTTAGGAGAGTTAAATTTACAAAGACTATCATAGCCCTGGGTCTTGGACCTTTGGTTTTGAAATTCATTATTCCTTTTAGATTTGGAGGAGTGATTTATGTTCTGTATTATTATATTTGTTTCTGTTTTCTATTTTGCTTATACGTTTTGTTATCTTCTGATGTTTGGTATTACTTTCCTAGTTCCTTTTTAGTTGTTTCGCCTTTCAATTATGTATTTGTTTTGGTAAAGATTAGTTTCAGTCTTTCTTGTTGAGTTTGACTTCCCTGTCTCATTTGGTTAGTTGTCTTCAGCTGTGTTCTCCACGTATTTCCCTCATTACCTTTTGTATTGAGCATCTCAGTTTTCTCTTGTCCTTTTTTAAGTTGTCCAGTATAAAGTAGCTGTGCCCCCCTAGTCACATATTCCCTATGCTCTAAGATCTGTGTTTCAAGTGATTTCCATTCTATGGATCTCCTGTTTTTGCAGTTCATGGATTTATTTTTTTTTTGCTTTCATCAGTTGCAATCAGCATTAAATCTCTGGTGTTAGTGCTGTCTTCTAGGATCCTGCACGTGGGTCCAAAAATAAATTCATCACAAGGAGATCATTGGACCACCACTGAGCTAATCACTGAATTTGTCCAATACTGTGGTTTAGAAAAAAATAAAATGGTGTCGTCAGCATTAACTGCACTTGAACATTTTGATGTATTGTCAAATACTGCATATAGCACTAAGGGAGGAAGTGACACTGATGGCTTATTTTTTTGGTATGTGCATACGCACACACACACAGTACATTGGCAGTACATTGCTATCCAGAAGGTTGCTGGCGCTGGTTCATTCTTTCTGTTCTTTCCTCTCCAGGTCTTGGGGTGTCTAGTGAAATAGGGGGAGTCATAATTAGACAATTACTACTCAGTATGATGACCAACCTCCCCTTGCACTGCCCCCTGAACCCGCCCATCCACCCCCCTGTAGCTCAACCATAGACCACACCCCACCACATACTACCATCCCCTGAAAAGGGCTGTTGGGGAGCCGTTTGGCTCACTCCCCCACCCCCATGCAGGAGAGGAAATCAGCCATGACAATCTGCGTCTCCAGCCTGTGGACCACCTTGAGTGTAAAAGGCTGTAAGGCCAGATACCACGGGTGATCTGGTTGTTGGCATCCTTCGTGTGATGGGGCCACCACAGTGGGGCATGATCTGAACAGAAGATGAAAGGGCAGCCCAGGAGGTAATAACAAAGGGAGTCAACCCACCACTGGATGGCTAGGCACTCTTTTTCAACTGACTGGCCTCTCCCTCCGACAGTTTCCAGCTGATTTAGACAATTGGCCTGTCTTAACTGCTGGGATAAATCAGCCCCCCAGCACTCTGCTCAAGGCATCAGTCTGCAGGAAGAAAAGGAGAGAAAACTTAGGAGTGTAAGAGCAGGGGTTTCACACTCAGAGCCTTTTTGATCTGGGCAAATGCTGTCTGGCACTTCTCTGTCCACTGGACCAGATCGGTGGCACTCTTTGAGATTGTTGAGATCAATCAAAGGGCTGGTAAACTCTGCAAACAACCAGCAGTGGTAACCACCTAGCCCATCACCCACGTAGGTAACAGGGAATGTAGTGTGTGGACACAGCAACCAGTCCATGAGACATTGGAAGGTGGCTCTAAACAAGGCCAATGGAAGTGTGACAAATTGATACAAAACATATGGAGTGGAGAAGGCCTCTTTTTGATAGACATTGGAGACAGGAATTTTCAGCATTTCAGCCAATTCTAACAGAACATTTTGTCTTTTGGGTTTTGGGGTTTATGTTTTGGGTAACCAATAGGGCTATGAATGCACCGTTGCGCCATGATGAATTTCAAAATGGTCTTCTATGAGTGCTACAACTGGGCAGGGGTGAGAAAACATCTGGTTGGAATGCTGCAACATAAGAATTTTATTCTTAGTAGGGCCTGGACCTTTCTCTTTAATTTTTCTTTAATGAGCCTACACCCCATGTGGCTTAATGCTTAACAGTAATTCAAAGGGAGAAAATCTCACAGAGGCCTGGCGCTTTCGCAATGGCTGACTAGCTCACGAGGATACACTCTGTGCAGGACACACAGCATTGCCGCAGTTCCCTCCATTTGCCCAGTAAATAAAATCGGGCCAAAAGCTACCAGCATAAATCCTTTCCTGGTAGCTTTTTGGCACCAACAACTAGGAATGGTTCTTATAGACCGCTTGTCTAGAAGAACTTGTCCAATGCAGACAACTGACCCAATCCAGAGGTCTGTGATCAACCATGTGAGGGTCCCTGTCTCCATCGCCGGCCACCTGTCAAGCCACATGAACTTCAACCTCCAGCCAAGCTGCCCAAGGATCTCCATCTCTGCCGACATCAGCTCCAGCCAGGTTGCTGTTGGCCTTCTGTCCTGTCGCCCAATGGTCTTCATAATCACTGTTGACCTCCAGACCCACTCTGCCTCCACTATGGCTGGCCTCCGGCTCTGCTTTGCCTCCGCCACTGGACAAACTGCCAGCCTCCTAAATTGCTCTGTCTGTGCCCCTGGCCACACAGCTGACCCCATGACCTGTGTTGGGTTTTTAGACTCTTTTTCTTTATCTGGACTCAGTACAATGTATTCAGTTTTGCTTCCATTGTGTCATTATGTCTTATGTCTGTGTTTCCATGTGTTTCCACTTTCTCTTTTGCCCTTTAGTGTATATATTGTCTCTGTCTTCCTCAGTCCATTTACTTACCCCCATTTTTCAATGTATCAAGTATTCCAGGTTTCCTAGTGTTTTTATGTATTTTTCTGGTATGGTCAGAGGGTGAGGTACCATCTTTTAATTTACCCAAATCAGCTATTAATCAGCTGCATCTCCTCCTCAAAACAAGCTGGCTTTTCTACCTCAACAATGCCACTCAGCCTTTCCACCTGTATGATGCAATTAGCTTTGTCAGAGGTTTCCATGTGCAGCTCGTTGGAGGTTTCTACTGTTATGATGTGTGCTGTGGCAGGCAGGATGAAGACCCCAAATGCAGGACTTGAATGCAGAAAATTATAAACTAAAGGCAGCAGCATTATTGCTGGAGAAAAACTTAAAATATGAACATGAAATACAAGAAAGCTAAACTAGAAACACAAATATGAAACTCCAACTAGAAAACTGGAAAACTAGAAAACAAAACCAGGAAAAAGAGAATCTGAATATAACCTGAAAAACAGGGGAGAAGCACAGCACGGTGAGGGTATGATGTGACAACAAGCAGGGAAAAGACTGAGGACTAAAATAAACAGGCAGGATAATGAGAGGATTTGGAACAGAAAGAAACACACCTGGCACTAATCAGACATAAGGAGGAGTTGCAAAGCAAAACTAGATACACTCACATAAGACAAGGACTATCAAAATAAAACAGGAAGTATGAGACAAAAGCAGACTTGACACAGAGACGTGGAACATGACAGGCTTAAAACCAAGCACACACAACACGGAGACTAAATAAGGAGAATAAGAAAACATCTAAACTGAAGCAACTAAACCTTCACTAAAGACAAGACATCAGGTGTCCAGGGAGGCACAGAAACAAAACACAAGCTCAGAGACAAGAGTAACTAACAGTGACAAGGAGACATGACTGATTGGGAAGACACAGGAGGTAAACAAAGAGAAATAACACAACTAAGATCACTAAGAACCAAAGACACCCAATAAACATGAACAACAATAATCAAGGAACATAATTACAACAACCAAAAGACCAATACTGGGTTGCTGACCCAGTACCGTGACATCTACAGATCCCTTTACCGGTAACAGGGTTCACTACATCATTGCTCCTTGCTCCAGTCTTAGACTGTTTTTGAGGGTTTTTGTATGTTGTTATTGCCTGAACAACTATTTTCTGTAACTTTCTCTGAGTCACAACAAAGTTATTCCAAAACTGTGATTTTGCCCAGAATTAACACCTTTATCTTCTTTGCATAAATCAACAAATTTTGAATCACTCCTCTGCCTGTAAATGTTCTTTTGTGTTCACAATTCTGAGACATTAATGATGCAACCTACCGTGATACTGCTGTTATTTTAAAGGCCAGCTGTATTTAAAACAGCCTGTTTGTTATATGCTGTTTCAGAGACTATTTTTGGTCCCCACTCTGAAAATGTTTATAGCATTACAGTCTGAAACTACTTGTTGTGATTATGTTCCTCTGTCAGAGACTGTCTGTACAGCCTAATCAGTGATTACCAGGATTACTTTTCCAGCCCTGTCTATCAATGCTATTTTTATTACTTAGCTGGCTCAGTATAAAATCACTATTTGTGTTTTTAAGCCAGCTCAGAGACAGTTAAAGAGCTGGCTACCCCAGAAACTGTTCATTTTCCTAAGTCAGCTCCCACAGACACTGCTGCCCCTCAAGAGACTGAGCCAGACCTTTTATCCATCTCTACTCGCATAGTGAGGGCTGCTGGGGCCCAGTCGATCCCTGTGCCCCTATTTGTTCCCAGGGTCTGGCTGGCCTGGGCCTGGCCAATCCCTGCACCTGTCCCATAACTTGAGGGTGATGGTGGCTGTCTCTGAAACAAGACCAGTTGTTGGAGGAGATGGTGGGGCAACCTGACTGCTCAACTAAGCAGCCCCAGGTTAAGTGTCCCGAGGATCCCAAGTAGGAGCTGCCAGAGACCCTATCTCTGACCTCTGTGGGGGCGGTTGTGCAGTTTGAGCCTCCTGCTTCCCCAGAGAATACTATGCCTGCAAAGATTACAATGACAGAATAACTTCAACCTGTTGGGTTCCTCAAACCTGTGAGCCCTAAGCCAGTGGCTCAAGTACTGACCAAGCCTGTAGAACTCAAGGGTCTTCTCCCATGAAGCTGGGCCTCTGCCAAGCCACCAGAAGAGTTCTGTCACTGGCACTGGCTGCCCTCTCAGCTACCAGATAATTTCCCCTGGGGATCAATAAAGTATTCTGATTCTGATTCTGATTCTGATTCTATCACTTGTCTCCTGGCTCATCCTCTAACATGCTGCACTGCTAGCTCCTGGACGGGCCATGTCTCCTTCTCTGATGTCACCCCCCCACAGTTCCTGTGTCTCTGTTTTTGGTTGGCCCTCAGAGTTTCTCTGTTTCCACTGCTGGCTTCCTGGCAGGCCCAATGTTGCTCTCGTGTCCATTGCTGGCCTCCTGACTGGCCTCCCAAATTGCATCATCCAGTTCTGCCCCTAACCCTAGCCCCATGGCTGGGCTGACCCCCAGAACTTTCCTTGTTTTTTTGGACTCCCTTGTTTTTTGTTTGTTATTTTAGTCATGTTCGTTGTTCCACTATCCTAGCCCCTTCTACCCATCCAGGTCAATTTGTTCTTTGGTACTCGTTGGACCTTCTTGATATCTCTCTTCTTCAAAAGTAACCATTAGGAGAAAAAATTGCATGGTGTTCTAAGAACCCAGCTTAAGCTGATCATTAAGCTAAGTACCAAGATATCTCGTAATTTGAAAATGTAGCACTGATGGTTATAAGAAACCCATGTTTTTACTTTTCAACATTAAAATTATTGTTAAAGTAATCGATGAATGGTATCAAAAAGAGCTGTGAAATGAATATGCAAGGCAGCAAAGACTCAAAGACCAGAAAATCTGATAGCAACAAAGGTTGCTCAAAAAGCATAGTAGTAAAGTCATAAAAGAAAACTGTCCTTGGGAGCGAAGGAGTGGGGGAGCAGAAAGAGCTCCACAAACACATTCTGAAATATAGAGATGGAGACTGCAAATAAGTGAGATTATTTCTTTCGTGTCTGTCACTCTACCTTTGGAAACAAGGCGACCGGTGAGCCTGACTTTGCAGAGCGTGTCTCTGTCTTCCCACTTCACCAAGACATGCCTCTCATTCATTATTTGAACAGCTCAACAGGTGATTTTTTCCAGTTACATCCTGATTTCTGCCAACGTCTGCTTCTCTTCAGCATGTATTGTAATTACTGGTGGCTCGCTTTGATCTGGGTTCCCTTTACAGCTTCACAACTTCTCTTCCAGTCATTTTTCAGGATTCCTAATTTCTTTTTGGCACAACCTTTTTTGCAGGATATATAGGTTCAGTTACGTGGCTGAGATAAAGGCAGAGAGATGGTTTTAACGGAACAAAAAAAGTCTATGTATGCGGGTGGGTGATATTAAGCGGTGGCTTTTTCCAGGCTCTCTGAGTTGAACACGGTGTTATGACAATAGCATCTGAGATGGAATGAGACGTGGAGTGTATGGATTAGAATTTCACCTCATTAAAAGTTGAATCTAAGAGCATTTACTGATGCTGAGTGCATGTGTAATTTTCATCTGAGCATGTATATGTGAGACAAGTAATAAGGGATCATTTGCTTTTGTTTTCTTTCAGTTCTTCTCTGTCAGTCCAGGGAAACGCAAAAGTGACAAATCCTTATATCGGAATACCTTTGCTCTTAGTGTCATCATGCTCTACAAATCCAGTTGTGACTCCTTTGTTTCTCATCCCCAGGCCAGTCTGGGATAACAGCCTGATGAAAAGCTTAAACCAAGTCAGAACATCAGCACATTACGCTCTGTGCAATATATGGAAGATAAAATGAGGTTAGACCTTGTCTGCAACACTGTTAAGACTTTGAGGATGAACTCCTGTGCATACTTATCTTGCTCTTCTGTCATTAGCACTGTAGTTGCTCTATTCAGTCTTTAGCCAGTGTGTGAGCTGGACTGTCATCATGTATGCAGTGTTCCCTGTCTTCAACCTGGGCAGGCTGTCCGTTAGTCAGGTCTAGTGGTGATGTTAAACAGGGAGCTTTTTGTCAGTGGAAAGAGAGCACTTTCTACCTTATCTCTCTGGAACAGTGCCATTATAGAGCCACACGCCACAAACCGGCGACCTCCAACCCCCCTCTCCACCTCACCTCCATCTTGCTGTGCACCCATTAAGGCAGAGTTAATTAAACCACAACTCACTGCCTCAGCAAGAGGGGGTAGAAGGAGGGTAAAAGGGAAAGGATGAGGATGTGGGGGATGTACAATTATACACTGGCATTTACCTGCCATTTTTAACATATAGCACTCAGCTGGTAGTCACTTCTCAATGCACATATGCTGTGTAGCGTCGTGCTACTACCAGTCATTGGTATCAGATTGTGTGCTGGAATTCAGTAAGGCTTGTTTTTAAGTGTGCATCTTATCTAGATGACTGATTGAGAGTAACAATCAGTGATGAAGGGAACCATTTTGCTTTCAACAATATGTGAGGGACACGTTCTGTCCATCTGGTGTCATCAGGTCATAAAGGTGTGCTGGTGTGCAGAGGGTTTGGTGCTTTGTGTGTGTGTGTGTATGTGTGTGCGCACACGTGTGCGCGCAGGGACTTCTTTACTGCACAACGCCAGTTGTCAGATATGAAAGCCCGCCTTTACCTGCTGTGATTCCATTACCCCGGCTGCCTGTTCCAGCACTCGAATGTTTCTGTAGCATATTAAACAGATTAATAGAACAATGCTCCAGGGAGAGAGCAGCCTGTCAATCGCAGCTAAAAACACAAAAGCAGAAAATTAAAAAGGCCCATGGCTGAACTCCACTACTGATAAAAAAAAAAAAATGCTGGAATCTTGTTTGACGGAGGAAACGAGGATAGGAAAAAATGCTTCAGATTGTAAATATTTATTCTTCTAAATATTCATACACATACAGACAGAGACAGGCCACAATGGTAGCTGAAATGGCAATGGGGAAAATTAGCTCTGAAATTATCAAAGAATGTAGAGGCAAACACAGGCTGCTTTGTTCCTTTTGTGTGACTATCTCTATATTGAGAATCAGCTATAAGAACTCCAATCTAGGAAACATGCTTTTGCTCTCCGAGGATGCAGTGTTTCATGCCAGATGGACTTTCTTTGTTTATCAGTGAATTCCCACTGTTGACAAAATGTAAAAAGCTAAAGTGAATCCGGAGCATTCATGCAGTACAGCCAATGCCTTGTCCCCGTCTGGGGAGAAATATCTGAGACATTCATCTATAGGGCTGCATCAGGAGATGTAGAAAAGGAAGTATCCCTCAGTGGCATCTGCTCTCATCCTAGGAGACTCCAAAGGAAAATTCAATCTGGTCTTCTGCTTGCACAGATATTGAGAGATTTAGTGAGGTCTGCAGACTATGGTGAGAGGCTCCATCACAACCCGAAGCACACTGGGAATGCACATTGGAGGTGTTCAGTATGGTAAAAGCTGAAAAATGTCTACACGTTCGACCAAACAGGACTCATAACCCTGCTAGCATATTGAGCTTCAATACCTGACATCACAGCTCTGTTGTCACTTTTGTATTTGATATTATTTACTAAGCTTTTGACGTATTTGTGGTATATTTTTATTTAAAGGAGACTTACTTACAGAACATCTTTAATGTTTCTAAACAGCTCTAATATCAAAGCTGTTAAAATAATGACTACATAAACAGTTTTTGCTTTTAATGATAACAGGTCAGAGTCTTTGATCACCAGACTCAACTCTAAATTGTCTCAAAATTAAGTAGTAAATAACATTATAACAGTAAGTGACATTGATTTTTCTCATCCTATTCTAATAACATAACATTCTTAACTATATCCAATAAATAAATAAATTTTAAAAAAAACCACACAGGTGCGTCATTTTAATGTACTAATTACCTAACTGCTTTGTGTTTCTTTAACATAGCATGAACTCACAGTCATACAATCATTATGCTTTGGAAGAACAATACTGTTAAAGATAATAAATCTCTCTATCAAATGTGAACTACTTGTCTATTTTCTTGAAGCAATGAGGAAATACTGTGGTTAAATACGTTAAATGATTAACAAAACAACAAAAACGCCCGAGGGTGACCGTGGTTGAGGGGGTTGGGAAGCTCATCTTGTAACCGGAAGGTTGCCGGTTCAATCCACTGCTCTGTTTGTCTCGGTCGTTGTGTCTTTGGGCAAGACACTTCACCTACCGCCTACTGGTGTAGGGGCCGATGGTGCAATATGGCAGCCTCGCTTCTGTCAGTCTGGCCCAGGGCAGCTGTGGCTACAACTGTAGCCTCCACCAGTGTAAATGTGAGAGTGAATGAACAGTGGAACTGTAAAGTGCTTTGAGGGTCTCAAAAAGCGCTATATAAATGCAATCCATTATTGTTAAAACAAAATACAAACTGCCCTGTGGGGTCTTGCCATGACTCCTCAAGTGAAATTTTTGGTAACTGCAGGTTCTGACTTTGAAAACCAAGGAACAATGAATTAATGGCTACTGACTGACAAGACATTAGTTAAAGAGTGTCTTTTGTTTGTTTTCCTTTCTCAAATACAATGAGAGCTATAATTGAAAAAATGTAAAATAGTGATGGAGATCAATAAATAATTTGGTTACCAAGATCATGGAGCAAATGAGCTGAGGGTCATTTTCTTACAGGTTCTTATGTGGAAGTTTTTTTGCAACCAGAAGAACTGCACTCAGGTGACCAGGTTTTAGGTAATTCTGAATTGGCTTAAATTTTCACACTCTCAAGCCACATTCATCTGTTGTATGCACAATGATTGCGTACATATTTTGTTGCAATAGCAAGTCAATTAAGGGTGAGCAAGTATGAGCAAATTATTTAATATTATTATTATTTACCTATTTTTTAATTGATTTCTTAAATGCAGATTCCCTGATCTAATTGAATGAAATAACTGTAACTCTACCTAATACTATTATGAAACCTCTAATTTAATTGAACAAAAATGAAGCATAACAAATTATACACCATTAATAACAGTTGTACTGACCAGCATTACCACAGGGGGACACCTAGTAGCATTAACATAACAGATGCATACAATAACCGGACCGCAGGGCATTCTGATTAAAGCTAAAACAATATGCTTGGCTCAATCCTAACTTCAAATTTGCTCTTAAAAGCTGAAAATGTGGAGTTTGTTTTTTGCTAATTCAGCAAACTGACTCATTAAGTTAAGAAAACGGTTTTGGGACAAACCTAGTTGTCCTAACTGTCTTACTGAAAAGCTTTCTACATAGTGTAGCATATGCATAATGATGTGCAAATATGAGCATTATTTATTATTGTTATTATTATTATTATCATTATTATTATTATTATTGTTATTGAGGAAAAAAAATCACATTATTGAAATTTATGTTCAGGATCTCTGAAATTTTTAAAACTATGAAGACCAAATTTATCACTTTCTTCCAGCTAAAGAAGAAAAAAAAGTCTTCTAATTTTTATCTGTACAAAAATATTATAATAAATACCCTGCCAAACAGGTTGCTCTTTCTATTCCTTCTCTGCACTCAAAGACTACAAATCATCTTTAGTAGTCGTCATTTTAATGGTTCATTACATTAAACTATCTTTGCTACCATCCTCTAATCCAATGGCTCTCCTATGGCCTGAAGGGCTATGAGCTTGTGTGTCTGGGTGTGTATGTGTGTGTGTACATTTTCATGTGTGTGTGTGTACATGTGTGTGCTAAATAAGTAAGAGGGCACATGCTCATTGTATTATTACCAGGTTATTTTTCCTGGTGCAAAAGAGTGGCCGGGTGGCAATAGGATGCAATTTTTGCTTAATTGTTAGTCATCCTGCACTATAAGGCCTCAAGTTCTGCATCAGTGGCCCCCATGGGTTCTCGCCTACACCCCACCAGGAGCTGGCAGCGGTGTCATACTGTATATGATGAGAAAAATCCAAGTTTTTCTGAGCTTTTAACCATTATGTGAAGGTGTTAAACAAAGGAGCTGGCACACAGCACCACCTAATGGGGGCAAAATAAGATGGCATGCCTTTTCTGAATGAAGGTTAGACAGCTTAGCCAAAATATTTGAGTGTCTAATGGAATATTTTGGTGATTTTGATTAGCCAAGAGAATTATTTTTTACTGACTAGCTGGAACAGCAAAACGTTGCCATAAGACAGTTGACTGTTGAAGAGATTCATTAGAAATTACAGAAACTGAAGATAAACTGCAATAGGTAAACAGCTGCATATATCTGCTAACTGAGCCTGCAGTGTTTTTGTTCTTCTATGTTGTTTTTCAGTGCTCATCATTGTCGCTGATAATGTCAACTAGACTATTTGTACAGTAAAGAACGTCTTAACCCAAATGAGGCTTGGTGATGGAAGAAAAGTGCATAAGTAGTTTTGTAACTTGTAATAATTGTCTGCTACAAATAAAAAGTCTACATTCACCATTGTTTTGTGGATTGTCAAATGTTTTTCTGGGCATTTAAGTCATTTTGGGGGGTTTCTGGGTTCTATCTTATCTTACCTTAAGAGCTAAGAGTGTTTCAGCACTGTGATGATGTGAAAAAGAAATCTTCTTGTTGATGTCTTTTTTTAACTGTATTTGTCAGAGTTACATGGTTAAATCGTCAGTTAACTGGGCTATAAGGCCCTGAATGCGATGATATTTACTGTAAATGATGTGGAAATCATTTTCACAGATGTCTTAAAGTAGTTAAGTCACAGCTGATAGTCTGGGTATTTATATTTTCAAATGTTTTTGTGTCCGTAGGTTTGTTTACTGACAATTAGGACTCCTCTGGAGGATGAAGACACACCCACATCTGTTCCATACCGCAATCAGCTTTGTGGCATCAGACACAAACAGAGGAAAACCAGCACAGGAATTTTTTTTTTTTTTTTTTTTTTTCTAAACATATAGTG
>VUQR01026720.1:0-10238 GCA_015108515.1 Hemichromis elongatus | reverse complement strand
ACTCATCCATCCATTCCATCCATCCATTCGCTTCCGCTTATCCTTTTCAGGGTTGTGGGGGGCGCTTGGAGCCTATCCCAGCTGTCATAGGCGAGAGGCAGGGTACACCTTGGACAGGTCGCCAGGGCTAACACACAGGGACAAACAACCATTCGCACTC
The DNA here is from genome assembly GCA_015108515.1 of Hemichromis elongatus. Classification (NCBI taxonomy): domain Eukaryota; kingdom Metazoa; phylum Chordata; class Actinopteri; order Cichliformes; family Cichlidae; genus Hemichromis; species Hemichromis elongatus. The sequence continues at coordinate 10,078 of VUQR01026720.1, read as the reverse complement.
ACATTCACTCTCGCATTCACACGTATGGGCAATTTAGATTTTTCAATTAACCTACCGGTACTCCCACAAAGTGCATGTCTTTGGACTGTGGGAGGAAGCCGGAGTAGCTGGAGAGAACCCACGCAAACACGGGGAGAACATGCAAACTCCACACAGAAAGACCCCGGCCTGATGGTGGAATTGAACTCAGGACCTTCTTGCTATGCGGCAGCAGTGCTAACCACCGTGCCACCATGCCAAACTAAACTCAGTTTTCCCAAAAAAATGTGGTTAATAACAGTTAACTCATTATGTAACAAGAGGCAATCACTTTGTCCATTCAGGACCAGGTAGGGTTGGGAAACTTCTCTCCATTATTCAATGAAATGATTGATTAAAATGGCATTTTGTGTCAACTTGTGTTATCTTTGTGGAATACTAAAATATGTTTGATAATCTGAAACATATATGTGTGACAAATATGTGAAACTAGAAAATCAGGAAGGGGGCAAACACTTTTTCACACCAATGTATCTCCTCGCTAATTATAGCAAACCTATAGGAAAGTCTACTCAGTTTAAAATGTATTTTAATTTCCATTAATCCATAAGGTAAATTTACATGGAATTTATTCAGGGCTGTCATGGGATATAAGCAGAGTCCAGAATCATTTTGGCTTTTTGAATCGAGCCATTAATGAAGCTCCAATGCTGTGAAATTATAGACTTGCAAAGTTGGACGTTTAACTATAAAAGTTTAACTTTAAGCTTTTAAAAACCTGCTTTAGTTGCATAGATGCCAAGAGGTTTTTAATAGTTTGTACTGGATTTGACTGGAAGGTCTGCAGTTTTTATTCCCCAGTAACCACTGAAATGAAACCTATAGCTCTCTCCTCATTCATTTAGAAGTGGCCATCACAATATCTGCCCAAATAATAATGTGGCTTTAATCAGAGGCATTTCAAAGATCGATGTCAAGTGATGGGACTTTCTCTAACCAAGGACAGATAATGATGGAACACCAATAGTTATCCTTGAGATAACTATTTATTCTGTATTTTAAGAGGTAACTTAATAATTTGTGTATTATATAAGATAGTTCTTTCTGTTTATACATATAAATATACTTGATTTGTGTGTGTGTGTGTATGTGAGCATGTTTTCTGAAAGTAAAGGGGAAAAAGTGCTGAGGCTGCAGATACCAGTGGGTCAGTTCAGCTCTTTGTAATGGGGGTACAAACAGGGTGTATACAGAGTTTATAGCTTCTACTGCTCTTGATATATATAACAGATTTAAAATGAGTCATGATGAATATATCAGAACAGTTCCAGCTAAGAAATGTGTCACACTGTTTTACGTGAATCTTGTCTGACAGTTTATGAAAACAGTGAAAAAGTCAAATAAAGCAGTTTTTAAAGCGGGTAAATAAGGTCATAGCAAAAGCCTGTTCTATTTAAAATTCAGTCAGAGCCCCGGAAGGTCTTTAATGGTTTCCCATTTCACTGAAAGCATTTGATTTACTGGCATCTGTATAATCCAGTAGAGAGTGACAAAGCGATCTCTTAATCCCATTACCCCGAGAGATTCAGCAAGTCCTGCTTTAGTCAGGTGGGCAATCTACTAGAACTGGAGTGAGACCAACAGTGTCACTCAGCAAGAAAAGGAAGAGTTGGGCGCGTCTTCCCAGGCACCGTGCTCAACAGCGACAAACCAGCGACAAGAGCCGCTGCTTAAAATAACACGAGCTGAGAGGCAGCTTTTAACAGCCTGACTGTCTGTTTCCTGAAATGATCTGAAACTACATAGCTGCTGAATAGCTTGACTTTTTTTTAATGACAGAAGTCACACCCTGGATGCTGCCGTTTTATTGGGAATTTCAGGAATGTGTAGGTGCTATATATCTTGCGTGGCAGTTTACTTTCATACATAGTGAATCTCAAGAGAGATAAAAGAGGGCAGTGCTGGTAACACACACAAAAAAAAGAACATGACACACCTTTGCACTTATTTGTTGTCTTGTCCAGGATAGCTTTTGTTGATACAATTTTGCCATACCTATGGGAGGAGCAGAAAGGCGAGGTATTGTTATCGGGTTTATGCACCAGACAAAGCTAGTTATAAAACACTTCGACTGAGGGAAGGTTGAGCAACAATCCATGACATCACTCTAAAAACATGAGAAACAGGAAGTGGTTTCCATGTGGTGCTGAAAACCCCACAGTGCTGCAAACAAGTAATCTCTAATTTCAAATAGTCCCTTTACCTCGGACCAAAATAAACCAGCATTTTAAACTTTAACAGTCTCATTGTCTCCTACAAGAAGGAGGGTGGCTGAAGGGCAGAATCTTGTAAAGTCTATGTGTCACAGGCTGTTTCGAGATTATATTTAGGCTTACTAGTGAACGACATACAACTTTAAATTGTCTACAGACTTCTTCACTGACAGAAACTTTTTGTAAAGTACTGGCAAACCCATGCCTCATGAAATACAAAGATTACTGCATTCAAATGATTCTTTCTTCCCATTAGCCATCTTTTCAATCCATTGCTTCATAGTTTAAATTAGTTTAACAAATGCAAAGTGGTGTACTTGACCATTTTGCATTGCGTATCATTGCTTAAAAGGTCACCACAGTTCACTACATTGCTCCTACGCTCTCTCTGTTAATCAGGACACCCTTTTAAATTTCCACGTTACTTTAGTGTAATTTCAAAAGACAAAACCCTCTGTCACAAATATCCTCTAAATAGAAATAAAAAAAACTGCTTTTTTATGTTCACGTTTTAGTCCTCTTCAAACTAGAAAAGGGTTAGTGATAAAAATCTGTGACCAAAATGGGAAAAATCTCCAGAATCGCCCGCACAGCTAGTTGACTTTTGTTCAGCTGAAAAGTTCTTTGTCATTTAATTTATTTAGTTAAAAGATTATTATTTAGCTTGCTGATTTGTACAGTAGTTTCCAATCTGAGGGGTGCATATATCCTTGCTTCAGGCCACAATGTAACCTGAAGCAAACAGCAGGATATATTTGCTACAGATGCTAAACTGGGTGAAAGAGCGTGAACTTATGACCCTTCTTTCTTTTGAACTTTAATTTTAAATTAGACAACTACAGATTCCTGTTATTACTTACTTACAGCACTTACAGTACTATCAAAATCCAGAACATTTGCATCATAACTTTCAGATCATACACTGCGATCCAGTCAGGTATACTGAATGCACAAGTCAAGTCTTGTTTGCTCCCATATTTACAAAGGAAGTGGTAAAGCAGCACATTTGATGTGATCTCTGCGATGCACCTAAATACACCATGACAAAATAAAATGATTCTAACTAAATCCTCACATGATTCAAAAAATAAATAAAAAATCCCCAGGGTCAAAAATGTTCTTTTGGACTTTATAGGTAAATAAGCCTCTGCATATAAATGAACTGCACATTTTTCCTTCTTATTCAGTGTCATATTTTTCAGATGGGGCCTCAGAGAAAAAAGGAAATGACATTTCTGAAGCACCATGGTCTGTCTCCTTGGTATATAAAAAAGCAATCAGGACGCAAAGGGGGGAATGAGCTCAGTGCATACTCTCTCTTTTTTTTCTCCTCACACATATGATATATGAAATCTTTGCTTCCGTGCCCTGTATACTGTCAAGTTGAGTTATGTTCCATTTATCTCTTTCCATGTATGGTCCCTGAGATAACTATTCAATCAGTATTAAACTGTAGCCTTGAATATTGCTGTTATATTGGTAAAATGACACATTTACCTCTTTGCATTCTCATTTACAGTATATGAACAAAAAAACATCTTAATCTTTGAATTCAGCTGAATATAAAGCATTTGTAAAAGAACTGGTTATTCGATACTACCCCTGCAACAGGTTTGTGAAATTTATTTCCTCCTGGATATTCCACAATTAACTGTAAGTGGAAGTGCAGCGACTAAAGTCAGAGAGCCAGGTTGCTGAGTGCTAAAGTGCGTAAAAGTCGTCAACGCTCTGCTGACTCAGCAACTGCAGAGTTTTAAACCTCCCCGGCATAAACATCAGTACAAAAATTGTGCACTGAGGGCTTTTATGGCACAAGTTTCAAGAGTCATATTCACGTGACCCGGTGCTTTTGTCCATATAGTGTATTTCAATAGTTACAACCAGTGCAAACTGCAATAAAACAATGAATGATCAATTGCAGATAATAAAGGACAACGCAGGACAGTGGTACTCACGGCTGACAGAGCTTGACCAGGTCATGATCTGTAGTTGAAGGGGACAGGCCTCGGATGTAGAGGTTTGTTTTGCTGAGCTGCTCCCAGCCTGCAGTGCTACTGCTGCTGCTGTTGTTGGTGCTGCTGTTGGTGCTCGGGCTGGGTGGAGCCATGGGATGTGACAATAGGGCAGGTGGCTGGAGTACGTCAGGGACACAATAGGTTAGACTCGTTTTTAGGCTTCATCGAAATCAAACATGGTTTATTATCCATTCGTATACGTTGTTACAATAGTCACATACAAGGGGAAAAACAAGGATCTGTGTGAACCCTGGAAACCATCATGGAAACACGTAGGGTCCAATGTGAGAATTATTATTATTATTTTTTTGTTTTTACATACCACTAATTCATAGATACAGGGAGATCCCCATCATACTTCTGCAGTCAGCACAATCAGCCCACACAGCCACCTGTAGCTTTGACATCAGCATCACAATACCTCAGGGTGTCAAATAAGCCATCTGCAGCCAACCAAGGTGTAGCCCTAAACCCTTTAGCCTCAACATTCTGTTATAACTTGTTTTACTTATTTACTTATTTCAGACTTCAATATGTATGACAGTCTTTTTCCCCAAAGTGAACCAAAGCTTTCAGTCTCAGCGTTGTGTTTGTTAGCTGCTGAGCCTCTTTATCAGAAGGCGGGGAACATAAAAAAAGCAAAAGTAAAAGTCCTCCGGCGACTGAGCAACTTTGAGCTTTGTGTTTACAAGACACAGATGTCCTAGTCTGACAGAACTTCTCCCCTTGGGGATTTGTCTCCCTCCTCACTATCTGACAGTGATTACCCCCGACCTCCAATCCCTCCCCCACCTCCCTCTTTGAAGAATCACACGCTGAGAGGAAGCTGATGGCATCCCAAGCACGAAGTGGTGACAGGATTGAGCAATCCAAATCTGGACGTCAGCCTAGAGGATCTTCTCTTGTGACCAACTGGTCGCCTGCCTCACATGCCTTCACCATGAAACAAGCCCGACCTCCTGTTTTCCCACTGACTGGGGGCAAAAGTCGCTATCTCCCTCACCCCTAACCACCAGTCACCTGCTCTTTGAAGCATGGCGAGATTGCTACACAATTTGAACAGAAAGAGATTAATGGAAAACAACTGATAGAAGTCAAATGTATTAATTGGCTAAGATGTTGTTGCTCTTGACAACAGCAAACACAGATTGTTCACATATTGTCAGGCCTAAAAAGGTAAACAATAATTACCTTACTGCGAATCAAGACGAAAAACTGCAAGTACCGTATCATCCACGTTCATTCTTAAGGAGCTACTGCACCTCCTGTATCTTTTTATCTTCACAGTTTCATTAAAATACAGACGTAATCCTTTTATTTTCTCGTGGATGGTTATGGGAGGACTTAAGCCTGTTGGTGGCTACACCCTGAACTAGTCAGCACTCCATCACAGAGCCAACACGGCCACGCTTTCGGTCAATTTAGCATCACCAATTAACCTAACAAGTATATTTTTGGACTCTGGGAGGAAGTATCACGAGAGGCACAGGGAGAGCATTCAAACTGCACACAGTCAGCAGACACAAACCAAGAACCCTCTTGCTGTGATACAACAGTACAAACAGCTGTACCAATGTGCCACACAAAGACAAGAATGACAAAAAAGACATGTCTTATTAAAGCTAAATTCTTGTTCTCTCAAAAGACTGACTCTTAAGTAGTAATGAATCACATCCTGGAAAAAAAAAAGCATAGCTGATACTAACTCTGGCTACATAATAAACAAATATATTTGTCATATTAAGAACTTAAACAGTTGGAAAGGAAATGAAGAAACACAACCAAAAGCTCCAAGTTGTAAATCTTTAAAACTTTGAGAGAGTGAAAAAAACAAATAACTTTTTTCATCTCTAAAAAACATACCGCATAATATAAAGTGTGACATGCCCTATATGCATGCACCTCGGTGAGTGTTTATAACACCAACACACAAGGCAAGGAGATCTTAAAAGAGGATTCCGGCCACAAAGCCCACAGCTTCATGTTTCAAAGTCTGGGACTCAGGTGGCTGTAACCTCCCCTTTTCTGTGGGTCTGAAAGTGAATTTGGCTTTCAGACAACTGCCTGATGCAGGAGTGCGAGAGACTGAGATGGGGGAGAGGACGACATCTTATCAGCCAGCTACAGACCAGCAGAGCCCGTCATATCCTAGCCGGAAATATACACGGGGTTTCCAGTAACAGGCCTCACCCATGGAGCTCTAGCCACAGGATAAACACGAGCACCGTAAAGTAAATATGCTTATTCAAACCTCCGACTCAAGGGGTGTTTTCGACATCTATATGTAACTCGCACAAAGATACTCCACCAGTGGGTAATGAGGCATCCATACTGTGTAATTATACGCTATAGAGGGGAAGCCCTGTAGCCTACAGCAAGTAAACTCAGTGGATGCATATACTCCCGAGTAGATAAAGCAGCCAGTGGCTTACTGCGCTGACAGAGAGCGTAATGAAACAGAAACCAAACAAAATACAGACTGGTGCAAGTAAACATGTACCCTATGGGGGGTTTAGTTTATGTAAAGTGGTGTTTATGGCCAGTTCATGTTGTCCCTACTACAGGACTTGGACCGCAGCCCGGGAGCAGCAGGTATTCTCATTATTCATAAGTAGCCTATGTGGCGATTACATCACAACAACGTGAACGCTGCCACTTTAAATAACACATAAAAAAAAGTTTTCTCGGTTCACTTTTGGTTTATGTGCGCTTTGCGATTCTGGCTGCCAACGAGTCGACTTTATGCCGTAAGTCTGATCTTTGGTACATATTTGTTTATTTACCTGTTTGCGATGCGGAGTTCTTATCGGGTTTCCAGTATTGGCAAAAATCATCCTCAACTGGACAGTGGGTGTTAGTTGTTGCTAAAGCTACAAATTTCAGGTGAAATGCACCAAACTCCACGTAGAAGTAGAATATAGGCTGATAGATATCCTCCTTACTCCGCTAAAAGACAAGAAAACTGGTTTCTGCGCATATTCGCTGTATACATATCCTTGTTGTCGTCGACTATCCGGCAACAGAAACCTCCGCAAATTGTCCCAACTTCAGCCGCCCAGCCCCGTCTCTTTTCTACTCAGCGACTATACGGGCTTCATTGATTTGCAGTCAGCGCCGCACAGGACAGACGCCGCTACGGTGGGAGAGACCATTTATGCTTGTGGGCGTAGGGGGGTTGGCGTTCACGAAAGGTAGCCACAATTAATTCCAGCTCCTACATCTTTTGGTTAATGAGTATTACATATATTTCAATTATTATAACTTATCTATTTTTCATGTGTGTGAGACTATCTGCAACGTCCTCGTTATCGAAACACATAAAACCAAGGCGCTGTTTCTCCCTCTGTTTTCGTTATACGTATTAGAGGCTACATACCAAACGTTCCACTGTGCACATCCACCCTCCTGGATGTGTTACCTTTGTGTTGCTCTACGAGAAAAACATAAGGGGAAAACAGGATCTGTGTTATTAATTGCATTTAGTGTAGGTGCAGCCATCTGTGATCAAGTGAAATTCAGCGTTAAAGGGTCATGCGTCACCCTACCTTAGGCAGCACATTTATTAGCCATTACCTAATTCTACAAGTCACCGTGAAGATATTGGGATACACGAACAAAAACTTGAAAGCAAAATATTGTATCTGTCTAGAATCATACACTGTAGCCATATATCTAGCTTGAAAATACTAAAGAAAATTGGTTTTCCCTCATGTTGCTAAACTGACCCTTTAACCCTAAACCTACCCACATATTTAGCATACATGGAATACCACTGGGACCCCTGGGGACCCAAGAATAATTTACTTTTAAAGCCAAATCATAAAAACAACAAAACAAAACAAAAAAAAAATGCACAAAAACTTAAAAAAGAAAGAAAGAGTCAAAGCATGATCATATATGCAAATAATGCAATGTGAAGAAAAAATAATATTATTATTTTTGCAAAAGTACAATTAATTAGCAAGTTTCTTAAAACTAAAATCTTTACTTCTTTATTTTTTATAAAGCTTGCAGCTTCTATCCAAAGTACAATCCTTTCTATTAATTAAAAGTTTATTTACCATTCTTTGATTCTGGTATCACTTTTGATTCTGGTATTAATTAGTTTTCAGTAATTTCAAGTGTTGTATTTAAAGGGAAAAATCAATTCATCTTTTTGACCCCAGTGTAATTTAAAAAAAAAAAACATGCAACCAGCCCGCCCAGAGATGTAATCTCTACCGCATGTTCTGGGTTTGCTCTGGGGCCTCCATTATGCCTAATTTATGCTACCATGGTAGTGTCCATTTGGAGAAGTATTCGCCTACGGAAAGGAGTTTCCAGCCACCACAAAAATGCTTCTCTGCAGTTCTCCAAAGATCCAGCAAGCATAAAAAATATACAGTACAAAAAGGACAGACAGTGGCTGTGGTGGATACTTTTCATTGTTTAACACTTGGTTTCAGAACTTAACTCTCCTCCCAGGTTACCTGATGGACAAACTACAGCACGAGCAGAAGAAGCCCACAGACTGGTTGTACCACATATTTTTGATATTTTACCCATCTGGCAACAGACATTTTCTGCAGGTAGATGGACAGTATAAAGCTGCAGATGGACTGTCATAATTTTTATAAAATGCCCATACATGCATTTAAGAGGCATCCAGGAGGCATCCCAGTCAGATGTTGGTACTACCCCAGCTAGCTTGTTTCACTATGGAGGCACAGCATCTCTCCTCTACTTGGTTCCTTACCAAATAATGATTTGTATCATGCAATGCTGGAATGTAACAGCAGGAGCAAACAGTTGATACGTTCCAGTCTGTGATTCAGGACCAAAGGTAGCAACTTTTTCCAGTAGATCATCAAGCTGATCGTTGGACAGTCACACCAGCCCGTGGTATCACTATCAGCTCTCTCAGGCACAGTAGATCCAGCAGATCCAAAAACATCTCCAACATTCTGATAACACTGAGCTTGGCAAGGTCCCCATTCAGATGATCAAAGAAGCAATGGAATCTGAGTATTTCTTTAATGGACGAGTGCGCCTATATCTAAAAGATACAAATCAAAACAGAAATAGAAAAAAATGATGTGACATCATTAGAAACAAAATGAAACAAATAAAATAATTAAAAAAAATGGAATGATTAAAAAAACACTTTTGAGGTGGAGGTAAGAAGGACAGCCTTTGCTATAAAATCAGATCAATCCACCTACCTGTCACCAGCTGCGGATTGGAAAGCACAATGCTTTTGGGAGAAAGTCTTATGCTACAGCCGCTGTACTGTTATGCATTTATAGGCTGCTTAAACAGCTTTCTTTCATCCTATGGATTTCAGTTGGGTTAGGCTAGCAGCTGTTTTGTATTAGGTGCATATGGTATTCTTTACCAGTACCTCATCAAAATGCAAATGTGAAACAACTAGAGAGATACTGTGGTGGAGTATATTGAAAAAGGTCCCCAGAGAACTGAAGTCACCGAAGTGATCCTGAATCCATGATATCACTGTCCTTTTAATGAAGGCATCTATATTGATAAATGTAATGTGCGGTAAATATTCCTTAATGAGACAGACCAAAGGTCACCGGTAATGTAGAGAGGTTCGCCAGGCCAACAGAAGTCAATGGTTCAGCAGTAAAAGAAACAGAGAGAGAGGTCTGATTCAGCAGTCTACTCAGGACCCTGGAGGGGGGTGGGGTGGACAGAGAGTCAACTGAATTACCACTTTTTATGAAACAGTGAAAGGAAGTGTTACTGCAGCTTCCTGCAAGTGTGTAGCACTAAAACCCCCAAAGAAAGTAAATAAGTATCTAAGTATCTCAGTAT
>VUQR01026719.1:0-11249 GCA_015108515.1 Hemichromis elongatus | reverse complement strand
TCTACAAAATTGCAGAATATTTTTAAGGTTATCTGCTATAAAAAGCCAGGCCAGGAAAATCTTCTTCCTATTTTTCCTGTTTTACCCTCAGTTACTTTGACACAAAGGCATCTGCTGTGATGCTCACACCTCTGATGAAGTATCACATGTATCAATGGTGATAAATGATCAGAATTATAATATTTCTGACTGTCTGACGCAAAATTGAATCGAATCGGGACCTTGAGTGATGATAACCAGCTCTAGTGAGTAGCCTAGGCCCGACAGAAGTGGATGCAGCTGTGGGTAATGAGAAAAGATGAAAAGAACTATTGATATATTTTGTGTTAAGTTAAGGCCTGATCTGTCTGAAATTCATAGGCAGTGCTCTGACACAGAGCCATCAACCTCTGAACGCTGAGAAAAAGCAAGGTGTATCCACAAAACACTTTATATGATAAATGCACTGCCTCATGTCCTCGCTCCACACCGCCTTTCAGCAGCAGGTAGCAGCAAATAGGTTGTCAGAGGAGGCCGAGATGATGATTAAGTTTAACATTGTCTACAATATTGCCAAAGAAGAACTTTAAGCACAGGCACTTTTTCAGTAACTTATCTTTCTTGTAGAAATAAATAAAGAACTTTGTGTTGACAAGATTGTTAGTTAATCGTCTATAAATAAATATTGTCTGTATGGACAGCAATCCCCCCCCCCAAAAAAAGAAGTGCACATATAAAACTACGGCGTTAAGTGATGCGGTTAAAAAAAATTTGGGTGCCCTTAACTTTTGTGCTGGTGCGCCTAAGAAAAAAAATTAAGCACACCAGTGCAACCAAGGCAGAAAGTTGGTCTAGAGCCCTTCCTGGTGTGGACCACAGCTGACAGCTTAGAGTTTGAGGATATGATGAAATCATGCTCCACAGGAGCAGCTGTGGATAACAATTTATCATCTAAACTGTATGAGACAAAGAGAACGCAGCACTCCACTTTCTTTACTTAGAGTTCAGTTATACAAACAAACAGGAAGAATAAAAATCTAATTTGTCTAATAAAGACACTTTTTTGGGGGGGGGCACACCACAGTCAATCTAATCTTGATTCAACAGCCGGACCTCGATTTAACAGTCCACTCAGGACTTTAATCCACTGCAACTTTAACCTTTAATCTTAGTTTAATCTTGAATTAGCAGGCTCAATTTACTCCCCACACTAACTCCAATAAATAGATGAATTTAAGACTTTTTAAGGACACACACAAGTCCCAAAACAGCCCTTTAAAAACTGAAGTTATTCTTAAATGAGAGCTGGTTTAACATCTGAAGAATAGTCCGGTTAGCCATGAAGGAGAAGTGTGTTTACCTGAAATCAGCCCTGAAAAAACACACCTGAGAATACAGTGAAATAAACAGAGGTACAACAGAGAGGTCCAAAGACTCCTTTGTTAATGGAGTCATGGGTCTTAGTGCAGAAGCTTTAACAGTGGGATTATCTAAAAACAGAAACTGGGTTAGATTAGACCAAGTTTAACTTAGCTCAGGCTCACACAGAGCCATTTTTAGCCAGGACTACGGGTTAAACTGCAGACCAGGTCAGCAGTGAGTCCACGTGTTTGGTTTGGTTCTTTGTTCGGAGCTAAAAGTTAACACATTTAGATCATTTTAAACGGGGAGCACACCGAACACGATGCTCGCATACATCATGTTCAGTGTGCAGCTTCCACTCACAGCATGTGGGCTCCATCAACAACAGTCAAGATCAGAAATACGCGAATAAAAGTTTCATTTTCAACGTTAATCCGAGTGTTCAGGTATCAGTTTTATTTGTCATCCTCTTACCTTTTCCCCGCCAATCACTTTCTTCAGATTTCGGCAGTCGCTGCCGTCCACCTCTTCCTGCTCCGTCGTCATGGCCATGGCCTGGCCAATCCCGGCCGAGTCAAGCACCGTGTTCCCGAGCTGCTCGGCCGAAGCGAGCTCGGGGGCCTGTTGGCCCTCAAAGGGTCCGCCTCGAGGCGCTCCTAACGGCAGCACCGCGGGCTCTTTCTCAGCGTTCACTGCCCCTGCCTCCATTTTCTCCTTCTTGCTTTTCCCAGACACCCCGTCCTTGTCCTTTTTCACTACAGGGATGACACGGGAAGGCTTACTCGACTTGTCCGTCCCCTTGCTCGGGGCAGAATTGGCGTTCTGAGGCGGTAGGTCCACGGGGGCACGGCCCTGAACCTCCTTTTTAGGTCCGTCTGAGAGCGTTGTCTTCACGCACTCCTTAGAGTTTTTACTGCGCTTGGATTTGGATTTGCTCTCTTTGCCCGCCGCGGCAGACGCAGGACTAACAAACTTTATATTGTCAGGTAAAGCTGCCACGGCGCTGGGAGGGGCCACCATGCCCCCTCCCTCTTTGCTGCTCGACATCTCTAGCTTGTCCTTCTCTAAGTCGGCGTCCAAGTCAATGATCAGATTGCCAACACCGATATCCCACTCATCACCGCTGTCGTACGTGTCCACCGCGTTGGAGTCCACACCTTTCCCGCCTGCAGGGCCGCTGCTGAGGGACATCTTAGTAGGAGCGTCCCGGAGCGCCACAGGAGGGCCGCAGGAGGGCCGTGCTCCTCCCAGCCGCAGGACGCCTCCTCAGGGCCGGACCCCACGCCTCCACCCAGGTCCCCGCATCGCCTCCTGAGGAAAAAAGGACAGGTGAGACAAACCAGAAACGAGCAGGTTAGATTAGATTTGCCCCATCTCTCGAGACACCAGTCAAGGCTGGATTTTTTCAGCTGCCACACTACGATTTATACCAGCACATAAAGCCTGAACATGAACCCGTCTGAAAACTTGCTGGTTAGTGAGAATCACGAGGTTGTGAAACTCAAGTCCCTGTCTTTGTGAGATCTGTTGTGCAGAACAAGGAGGTGCACCTGATTCACAAAAGAGGCAAAAAATTGATGCAAGAAGTTTGATAAGCTTAATAGTTTAATCATCTTAAAAATATCCATAGAAGGTTAAATTTCCAGCTAGATGTAGCTGAAAACATGAAATAAAACTAAATGTTTGCTGCTTCTCAGGATGTGAGTCTCAGGTTAAGGTTCATCTTTGATCCACAGAGGATAACAGACTGATTAGCACCACTACAGGCTGTGACTTCCTGTTTGCTGTTAGATAGGGTTGGGTGATATGTAAAAATTTTCCAACCAACAATCGTAAGTCCAATAATCAATGATGGGCAAATTATTTGCGCAAGGGGTTCAAGGCTCACTAGAGCTGGCAAGAACAGTGAACTCCCCGCACATTGTTTTCAAACCCCCTGTGGTCTTTCGCTCCTCAGATTAAACATGATATATAAGTCACTTAGATAAGTTAAAAATGTTGTATGGCTTTTTTCAGACATATAGTCTGAGCAAAGGACTCAAACACGACTAACTTGCATGAACATATGCGTGTCCGCCATCCGAATGTTTTTTTCGCAGGCTATGCCTTTCTTTCCGTCATGAGTTTGAGTAAATGAATCGCTGCATTTGGGCACACTCTGAGGAGGGTGCATTTGCTCCCAGATAAAAGAGGGTACTGCTAAAACACTACTATTTCTTTTTACTGTTTCTATTAGCTCCATCATTATTAGCAAATGTACTCATGGGCAAATAATAAATAAATCGCACTTGTAAAAACGATCGCCGATAGTCGATATACTCGCCCAATCGCCCAACCCTACTTTCAGTTCTGTTACTTCACGAGGACGATTACTCATCAGCATAAAGGCATACTGATAAAGAGCATACACACCTCCTGCTCTAAAGCCTCCTTGAGGTCACTTAGCACATGAAAGGAGCTCAGTGACCCATGACCTTCTAACAATACAGAGCAGCGGGAGCAGATTTGGGGAGGAGGCGGTGCAACGTTAACATCCTAAAGCCCCACCAACTCCACCCTGAAGCTAATTAAGGATTACGTTTGATCGGCCCATATGTGAAGGTGAAGCGGGATGAATTTTATTAGGGCTGGGCTATGGCCCAAAATCCATATCACGATATAATTTGAAGCATTTGTGGTAACGATATATATTGCGATTAGATCAAAAATCGACAGTGTGCCTTATGTATGAATTCTGGTTGTGCTTACTGATCTCGAACTGATTTTATGTGGTATATGGCCCTCAAAAATCTGTCAAAAAATGTTTTAGTATGAATCTGGTAAGCTACGAAGCCGCACCACTTGATGGATTGTCGGAGCTACCGAAGTCAGGAGCCTACGTGATTGCTAAGGACAAAGTAATGTTAGCATAACATAAACAGTGAAGCTAGAGGATGAATGCTAACTTTTTTTCTACTCAATAAAAATTAACGGGAGGGTTCCTGATGGTTAGGGACAAATGCAATAGCATGGCAGGATGCTGTAAACAGACCAAACTTCAGTCAGGAGAACAACTGGGATAATCCATCCACAATACGAGGTTAATCATTAATAAACTGCAACAACATGGGAATAGAGCAGCTGTGAGAGAATTCAACATTAATGAATCGATTGTACGGAGGTGGAGGAAACGCAATTCTTGGCTTTCCCCATATTCCAATACGTGCTTTGACTCTTTGCTATTACTGTCGCCGGGCATAATTTGCAGCTGCTGCGATGCTTTCGACCACAACAGGCGCAGCTTAATGACACCATCAACACACGCTATCGCGGTAGAGCGGTATAGACAAAAATCTGTACCGTTGCCCAATTTCATATTGTTTCTACAGTATAGCATTTATACGGTCCAGCTCTAACTGAAATATCTGTGATGTAAACATCCACTATACTTAGATTTAGTCTTTAAGTCCCAAAATCATTTACCAAAACGGTTATTCAGTTATTCTGCAGTGGTTGTACAAACAGCTTCACAGCACTGGGTCTGGTCAAACATGTTTTTGCAATGCAGCCTGTGCATCGTCGTCCCTGCGTGGAGCCTCTAACGGTTAAAGAGATTCTGCAGAGGTCCTACAGGATGCAGCAGGGCGAGCCGTCTTTACAGAGATTAAGCTTATTATACACGCGTTACTGAGTAAAAATAAACAGCTATACTCCAGGTAAAAAACTGTTAATGGAAACTCTGATTTTCAGTGTGTTCCAAATATGTACACAGATGATTGAAAGAAAATCACATTTGAAGATAACATTCAAAACATGCAGATGATTGATGGGATGAAACGTACAATTATTAAATCCCTTCCCCACCACCAGCCTCGTGCCTTCACACAGCTAACGTGAAGAGATGCTTCAGTGCGACTGCAAAGATTACTTGCAAATGTGAACCCTTGAGAATTAAAGCAACTTCTGCTTAAATCGTGTCGCATCATGAAAAATCAAAGAGTAAAAGTTACTTGATCTATACCCATTGGAGGACAAAACCAAAGACATGTAACAGCCTTCGCCTTGCTTCTCTCAGATGACCTTCACCTGAGGATGCTCTGAGTTTAACTCCATGTCTCACCTGTTGCTCACAGGTGTTTTTACCTGCACACTAAATTGTCTGTGCCAAAGTCAGAGTCCAAATGCAGTTTGTTTCAGAGCTGCATGAGATCGGTGTTGTCATTACAGAAAAAGGGATCAGTCCCGACTCCGTGATGCGGGTTTACTGTAGTTATTCTTAAAAAGGACCAACAGTAGATTAGTTTTGTTTTGGTTCTGTAGGTGTATTTTCCATATTGGCATTAAAATGATGTTTATTCTAACATCAATAATAATAATAATACCACCACATACTGTGAAAAATCACAGAATCTAATGATTAAACCTCCCGGCACTAAAATGTGATCCAGTACAAAGAAGATTCAGGTAACTGTTTGGTCTTGTTTCCTTTTTTCCAACACAGCAAACGTCCACAGTGCCGGAGATCACACACAGGATTTTACAAGCATCTCCATCAACTACATGCTAAAATTTTATTTATTTTAAATAAATTAAGTATTT
The DNA here is from genome assembly GCA_015108515.1 of Hemichromis elongatus. Classification (NCBI taxonomy): domain Eukaryota; kingdom Metazoa; phylum Chordata; class Actinopteri; order Cichliformes; family Cichlidae; genus Hemichromis; species Hemichromis elongatus. The sequence continues at coordinate 5,330 of VUQR01026719.1, read as the reverse complement.
CTAGTACAAAAAAACAGAACAAAAAACAAAAACTGTATCAGGCACAGTGCCTGTTACCTGCATTCAGGAAATATAATTCTTGTCTTGTTATCACCACAGCTGCCCCACGTGCATCAGCACACACGTAGAGAAACACCCACCCTCCAAAGCAGTGTTTCCACCCACCACCGAGGTTCTGTGTCCCCCCAGGATATTGCAAAACAAACACGTCGCTGTAAAATTCATCTGACTGCGAGGCTTTGATCCCAGAAGCAGCTAACCAGATTAAGGCCTGCCTGGGATTTCCACAAATTCACAAAGATCCGATTCTAAAATCGTCCACAAGGATAAGAAACCAACAAAAACCAGAGTGATGGATGTGTCTTAGGTTTGTGTGGACGGCAGTACAGAACGGAGCTCAGGTTTAGTTAAAAACTAAACCGTGACATTTAGAAAGAGTCCCGGGATTTATATTTTTGTGACACTACTTTACACACTGGTTGACCTTTAACCCGTCTGGCAGCAGTGCTACGAAACACACTAACCAAGGAGACGAGGAGGCAGATGGCCAGACAGGAGGGGCTGTGGACATAATCCTGCTGCTAACGATTTAACTACTCTAAGAAAACACACCAGCAACACTGAGCTGACACCGAACACACACATACACACACACACACACACACACACACACACACAAAAACAACACCTAGCTAACTCTGAACACATCACGACCAAGGCCAGTGCCAAACTCCAAAAGCCGAGCCATCAGATGCTCCTCCATCCTCTACTCAGTTCAAACCTTTACCAAGTGATATTTCACAAATTTTACATATAAGATAAGACAAGACAAGACAAGGTAGATCTTTATTGTCACTGTTACCAGAACAATGAAACACAGTTTGGCATCTTGCTTCTGGCAGCTTGTAGTTAGATTACTTTAAAACAGAAGTGTATTATTGGAGTCTCACCGCAGTTTGACAAACATTCACAAAATTTCCCCTTATCGTCTCTCGTTTTCACACTGTCAAACACGAGGTCTGCAGCCATCGATTACTCCATCACTTAACTGGAATAGAAATCCTTTTGTCTTTTTAAAAAAGCAAGAATAAACATTCAAAAGAGAAAAAACACATCTTTCAGAATGAACTGCTCGTTGCAGTTTCTAAAATGGAAATCGATGTTTTATCTGTCAACACAACTACTAAACCCTATTTATGCACCTTAAATAGTGTGCATAAATTCGAAAATATTTGCTTTAATGTAAAAATATATAAATAATGTCAAGTACAGTCAAGGTGAAATAAAACAACACAAATATGTAGTCCAAACTACGGCACAAATATTGACCTGTACCGTCTTCTTGGAAGGTTTTTTGACGTTAATGCGAGGTTAATGACGTTTTTATGCTGATATAACACAAAAGCTATAGCAGAAGCATTTAATATAATTAATTATATTTTAATAAAATTAATAATATATAAAAATTGTGCACACCTGATGAGCTCTGGATAAAGGAATGTCTGACCTTTGACCTCAGTGGTTTGGGAGTTTGGCCTTGATGCTCGCTGGGCGGTCATTCTCAGCTGATTGTTAGTAAATTAAAAATTAAAGCCACGGTATCAGTCTCTAAGCTGGGTCGCAGCATCAGTAAGACTCGCGATGGACACAAACAAAATGCATTTAACCTCTCAATTCTGAAGTATAAAAGGGGTTAATAAAGCCAGCCTGCTTTGGAGGTCTATCAGGGGGTCCTGGCTGGCCCCGCCTGGCGGCCAGGGAATGGCTGGGAATCACTCAGGAGTAACTGAAAGACGGTTCTGGAGACAGGAAGGTTCCTGTCAGTGCTACAGAGACCCTGAAAAGGATAAGCCATCTGTTCTACTGCTACTGATTATTTTGGCTGAAAAAAAACAAAAAAGTAAACAAACTAAACATTAAAAAGCTTAGGGATAAGGCTGTGACGTTACCCACGCTGTACCTCCAAAGGCAGCAAACATGAACAACTCCCTGGGGTTTTTGCACAGACTCCTAATCTGCCTGTGCAAAAATGACTGAGTGGATTAAGCTGCTGGCATTCATACCGCCGGGCAGCTCTCAGATCAGACTTTCTGCTCAACTGCCTCCAATGCCACACTTAATTAAAGGAGGCGAGGTGGCCAGACCTCCAGCGGCTGGAGAAAAAGAGGAGCCTCTTTCAGTGAAAATCCACCCTGAGAAGCTCTGGCTCAGGCACCGAGCTCAGCCAGCCGAGGTTTTCCCCAGCAGCAGGACAGAATCAAACCCGCTGTTCTGACGGAAACTTGGCCCAGGAGGTGCTCTCCTGCATTCTACACTACACGTCCCAAGCAGGCTGAATACTCACCTCGGTGATTAACAGGCTCCAAACAGAAGGACCTTATTCCTAAATGAGGGGCTACCTCTGTAGTATGGAGATGGTTTGGATTTGAAGAGTCTGAGACGGACCAGAAAACTGGACTGTGCAAATTATACTACAAACCGATCGCCACCACAGACTCAAACACGACAAAGCTCTTCTACCACCTATGCAAAAAGCACGTGAGCGAGTATGCAGAGGGTTTACAACTGAGAAGCAAAAAAAGAGAACAGGCTTTTGCCCATTGCATGCCTTATAACAAAGACTCGCAAAGATGGAAGGACACAACAGTGGCCATTGCAACTTATATCTGCAAAGACACGGTCGCTTTTTACAGCATTGAGAAACAGGGGATTCGCACATTAGTGAAACTACTCGACTCCAGGTACACAATTCCCAGCCGAAAACACTTAAAACAAGTTGAATTAACTTTATATCATGAGTGTTGGGCTAAAGTAGAGGATGAAGCCCACAACGTTACATACCAGCTGCAACAACGGATATGTGGATGGTATGAGCCACACAACGCTTCCCTCTATGAAACTGACAGTGCATCTCATTTGAGACTGGACACTCTACAGTAGATGTTTGCAGACAGGCTATTTTCCTGATGACCATAGAGGGGAAATGATATCCAGAGGTCTCAGGGAAGCTCTTGACTTGTAGGGACTGTGTGAGAATCATCTAGTGCAGGGGTGCCCAATCCCAGTCCTCGAGAGCTACTATCTTACAGCTTTTAGATGCATCCCTGCTCCAACACAGCTAAATCAAATGGTTTGATTACCTCTTCAGCATGCCATCAGGTTTGGCAAAGGCCTGATAACAAGCCATTCATTTGATTCAGGTGTGATGGAACAAGAATGCATCTAAAAGCTGCAGGACGGTAGCTCTGGAGGACTGGTAGGGTCTAGTGCATGTCACTACGGATAACACTGCAAACAACATCCTTGCACTTTAGCTGAATGAGTGGACATGCTTACAGTGTTTTGGTCACCGTCTCCACCTAGCCATCGGTGAGTGTCTTAATGCTTGGAAGATTAATTGCTACTAAAACAATTTGCATAAGGCATACACTTCCCTGCAGCTTTTGTAAATCTATATAATAACAACAATGTGATGTGCAAATTAACATTTTACAAGAATGTAGCCTAAATTTTTTTTACTTCTGCCTTAAAGTGTAACAGAAAAATATGTGTATCTTACATTTATTTACACAGAGAGGAATTTGAAACTACCTCAGGTGGAACGAGCAGTTCTCAGTTCTCCAATTCATGGAAAAGAAGACGTGAACTGGCCAAGTCTCAAACAGAATTCGGCTTACCTGCTCAGCAGCAGACACCCCTACCAGGTGGGGCTCCCTACAACAGACGATTGACAGAGTTATAGAGAAAGAGAAAGCGTTCTCACAGGTTCTCCGTGCAGACCAATAAAAACAAGGCATCTAGTCATAACATGGCAGGACATGGGTGTTCTTGAATCCTGGAATAAAGCTCTGAGTCCTCGTATTGAATTTACGGATGCCTTATCTGGGGAACATTATACAAGTGTGTCATACTTGAAAGCAGTCCTCCATCTTTTTAACACTCAAGTGCTTAAGCCTCAGGCTGACGACACACAGCTGACCCCCACGATCAAAGAGGGCATCCTGAAGTATTTAAAGGACAAATATGATGACCAAACCACAGAGGAGCTGCTTGACATGGCCTCCCTTGTGGACCCTCGTTTCAAAACAACATATATTAAACAGGAGAAGGCTGCAAACATGAAGCCCAGAGAAATGTCAGAACTGGAGAACCTGGTGGCTGAACAGACGGCATCAGCAGAAGCAGCCCCCCTTCCATCAGCTGGAGCTGCTCCAGATAAACCAGAGGTTTGTGCTAAGAGACAAAGGAAGAGTTTGCGCAGCTACTTTTAAAAAAAACAACACAATGCCAAACAGCCCCTCTGTCAACTAGAGCTCAATCAATATCTTCTCCGCCAGAAACAAACCCTTTGGATTGGTGGAAGCAGCATAAGGCACATTTCCCACTATTGGAAAAGCTGGCTAAAAAGTACCTGCGCATTCCTGCCACAAGTGCACCCTCAGAGCGGGCATTCAGTACAAGTGGAAACACTGTAACATGCCAAAGGTCAGCACTTAAACCAGAAAGAGTTGACCAACTTATGTTCCTGGCTCTCAACCTATAAAGGCAATTCCCTGAGATTCAGCAAGATGGGGCAAATATTTCGAAGCACTGTTTTGCCAAGTTAGTTTTTATATGCTGTCATTCCTTCTTGGAATGTATTCTTTGCTTGTTATAGGTATATATATATTTTCAACCTTAGTTTGCTAGTATAGTTTAAGCGTGAAAAAAAATCATGTTGTATACACTAATATTTATGTCAGGCCTGTATTTATTTTTGTTTGAAGTGTCTTTTTACTGTTATTTTCATATAATGCTAAAATTCAAACCTGGTCATTTATTTTCTTTATAAATTTAATATATTTTTGTTGTGAGCCTTATTGCTGCTAGAGTTTGAAGCAGAATGTTTTCATTTGGTTTTGACATATTAGGCTTGTATTTATTTTATTTAAAAGGTTTATTGGCCTTATTTGGTTTAGTTTTTAGTGCTTTTTATATTTATTATATATGTTGTGAGACTTATTGCTGCTACAGTTTAAGCTTTGTTTATGTCAGGTATTTTATATAGCAGTGTTTTATATTGGGCCTTTAGTCATGTGTTATTTAACCCTTTAAGACCTACCATAGAACCAAGTCCGCCAGGGCTTATCTTTATATTTTACCTGCTGCAGTGCCATTTTTGGAAGTATTTCAAGTTGTTATACATCAAAACAACCGTTAGAGCTCATGTTTTAATAATATGTAATCATTCAGTCCATAGTAACTACCTAAACAGCAAGAAAGTGCAATAGACTACAAAAAAAATTTAAAATCTTTTTTTTTTTTTTTTTTACTATTTTTTTTTTTTTAAA
>VUQR01026717.1:0-20611 GCA_015108515.1 Hemichromis elongatus | reverse complement strand
AAACCAAAACCCCCCCCCCCAAAAAAAAAAAAAAGACAAAAAAAAAAAAAAAAAAAAAAAAAAAAAAAAAAAAAAAAAAAAAAAAAGCCGTTCAAACATCTCTCTTTGTAAGACCATTCAGACACTCCATCAAAAGGAGCGATGGAGCCATAAATCAGACTTCAAAGATTGTCCCCCCCCTCATAAGTCCCTTCAGATCAGCTTCTGAAATGCTGCACCATGAATGATGGTGTGTGTATTTCTGTCACAATGACAAACGGTGACTTTAGCTTCCATCTCTGGCTGATACTCAACAGCTCTTTTTGAACTTACAGTTCAGTCAGCAAAAATATGGTAGAAAGTGGCGGGTACAGAACTGAGAGAATCATGATACGAAATCTTTGAGAGGATTCTGCAACAGCAAGGACATTGGTAAAACTGGTAGAAGTACTAGAGCAAAGAAAAAATTAATAGGAAAAGGCTTTTATTTAATCAGATTTGACTGGCAATTTTAAACATGTAGTTTTTTTAGTCCCAGAGATCAATGCCCTGAAAGATAATGTTGGCTTCTGAGTGGCAAAACTTGCTCGTAGGAGGAATTTGGTTCTTTGATATTAAGTCACAGAACAAGGAACGTCTCTATCTGAGCATTTGACAGCAGTAGAACAAGTCAGTGAACACTTCACATCAAACTATTCAGTCAGAACTTATAATATTAACCACAGTGTAATAAGGGCACATTCATAGCTAAATAAAGCTTCATAGTTGCATTCTGTCAAGAAAGATTGAAACCGTAACTGATAATGTTCACATTATGTTTATTTATATCATTATAGTTTGTATAGCAAAAAAATTGAATACATTTTAACATGTAGTATATTGTATTGTGTATTGTAACACAGCTAAAAAGATTAAATTCAGTTCAATTCAGTTTTATTTATCGAGCAAGAAATCACAGCAACCATCGCCTTATAGTGCTAGACACAATAACAATTATATAACAATTTTTTATGCTATACCACGTTAAAAGGGAACAATCTTGTGATAAAAGTTTGATTTCTGACCCATTCACATCCCTGGGGGATTGAATATTGATGCTTTGCCCAAAGGCACTGGTGCTTTAAAGATTCAGTGTCTGTGCTGTGGGACTAGTGAGACCAACACCCCTGACTTTTTCTGTATGGTGCACCAAACCAAGTCAAGACTGTTTAAGAATAAAAGGAAACTAGCTATTTTGTAAAAATTAAAAAGCAATATTGTGATCAGCAGAACTTTATTGGCACATTCACCCTTGATCTACCATTAGTAGATAATAAATATTATGAATTATCATCATATTGCTGGTTCACTATAAAAAAAACTCCCAATTTAATATTTAGTAATAATGATAATCGCAACATGCTACCAACAGTTCTTTTTCTTCTTCATTTTAACCTAGAAACATGGACAATGTTTTCAGGAGATATATAAAATGATATTGTTTAAAGCTCCAGGAATCCAGTGAGTATATGATGGGATTTTCTTTATGTGTCCTAGAGCTGTTAAAGCTAACAGAGGGGCAAAACTAAAAAAAAACGACATAAATGAATTTGCTGAGTCTATTGAATTGTTTTGTATTCACCGTGTTTCCTGGGACATGCAAACACAACACCAGCTTCTCTTTTTTAAAAGTGATGCCTGTGATCTTGGCTGTGAAACCTCTACAAAAAATCCCCCCGTTTACTTTAATTACCATATTTGTCAGCTTTGTCAGATATCACAATCGGGATGCTGGAATTTCCATGTTTTCTACCGCCACTGGGATTTCAACAATCCCCTCGCTTGCTGTAAATAAGGCACGCTCCATCAGTATTTTGACAGTATTATTAGGCGCTCAGCATTGCTTTCCCTTTAACGTGTCTTTGAGTGGCTGTTGTCGACGCAGTACAGTCGCATCGCTGTGGTGACGGCCCCGTGAAAACAATCTTTCTTTGTGACAAAGCCACACTAATCCCACTGTTTGAAACATGTAAAGTGGGGCCTCCTACAGTCAGTGTGAGCCAGAGAGAGACTTTCATCTGAGTCTGTTCCACCTACAGTCAATGTGTCTGTGCTCATATTGTGCTCTTACACATATGTGTGTAAATATGTGTAAATATGTTCCTCCCACTAAGTTATGTGTGCGCTGAGGCCTGTGTGGGCAGAGCATTCGATTTTAGCGACGGCAAAACCACAGTGGAATGATGTGGAGAAGATTTGAAGGATCATTTACGGTTCCAGAGTTTGGCCAATAAAGTCACCTCTGGAACTACCCTGCTTGGATAAGTAGGACAGTGGTGGACTCTCCCTAACAATCTATCTGTCATAAATGCATGTGGTCTCCCATCAACCCTGTATGGCATGTATAGCTTCATTCCTCTCAGTTTACATGTTCATGTTTGGAAATATTTGTGTCTTTCCAAATGATGGGCTGAAAGACTCTTTTTTTCCTCCTTTCTCATCTTCTCGCCACTTCTGCTTCATGTTTTTATTCTCTTTCCTGCTCTCTTCTTTATCTAGTCCACATTCAGACATGCCGGGCCCTTATGGTGGTGTCAGTACTGCTGGGCTTTATTGGGATCATCGTCAGTGTGGTGGGCATGAAGTGTACTAAGGTTGGAGATAACAACCCAGCCACCAAGACCCGCATCGCTATGACCGGAGGAGCACTCTTTCTGCTTGCAGGTATGTGATTGTTGTTTTGCCTCATTTGCCAGCATAAAAATACACTGTATATCCTGCATTCAATGCATTTAGCAAGAGTGGTCTGGCATTTTTCTAGCTTGAACTTTCAGTGGGGGTCTTCAGGGTAATTAGAGTCCCTGCTGTAAACAGGACGTGGTCATTTTAGAGGCATTAACTCTTGAACTCAGACCACAATCGCAAGGGAAGAAATTAAACTAAAAAAGGATTTACTAAGCCAAGTCATTGGTGTGTAGCAACAGAATTAATTATTATAGTAAACAAATACATAAAATAAAAAAAAAAATGGTAAGAAGGATTTCTTTAAGCATTCTTATGACAGTGGTGTTGAAAAAGTCTGAGGGGGAACAAGATCTGTTGCCTATGCAGTGTGGAGAAGAACAACTGCCATGGATTGTCCATGATAGAAAGCCGTATGTTCACTCACCTCCTCTCTGTCATTTACTCAACATGTCCACGTTCTGGCCACTGATGATTCCAGACTCGTGATTTAGTTTTTTCATTCTGCTGCCATCTCTTGTACTGATGGTGCCTTCAGCAGACAACAGCAAAGTAAATCACACCTGCTTTCACAGGCCCACAGAAGAACATCTTGGTGTACACACTGAAGGGTCTGAGCTTCCACAGAAAGTAGAGTGTGCTTAACCCATTCTTGTACACAGCATCGCTATTGATCCTTCATCCCAGTCTTTCCTTCGGGTGAACACCTAAGAACCTGTAGCTATTCATTGTTTTAACCTCCTCACCCATGAGACATCTCCCGGGCTTAGTTGTAGAAGTCAACCAACATCTCCGATGTCTCGCTGACCTTCAGAAAGAGGTGATTTCTGACAGGCCACTCTGCAACGCACCTTTCCCGCTCCCTGTATTCCAGTTCCTGTAGAGTCATCAGAGTTCTGCAGGTAGCATGGTCCTCACCTGTTTCTCCCTCCACAGGTTTATGCACGCTGGTTTCTGTGTCCTGGTATGCCACTCAGGTGTCCTATCAGTTCTTTAACCCAAATACACCATCGAATGCCAGGTATGTGAATCATATTGTGATACACTTAAACAGGGAATGTGACAGAAGGTTTAATTTCATAATTAAAGGGCAAATGTATTGTAATGTACATTCTACTGTACATGCCACTCAAAATAATAATAATAAATGATAAAATAATAAAAATCTGCTGTGATTAGAGTCATTAATATTAATGGCTTCAGCTAGAGACCACATATTTCATTGATTTTTAAGTATGTACAGTAAATATTTCCAACTGCCTCATGTAAGTGTAATATACTTTAAAGCCATTAGCTTAGCCACCGGAGATCCCGCCGTGTAAACAAATGACACAGTTGTATGCTAATTCTAACGTGGCACCTTTTACTTTGAGACATTTTTGGAAAAACTACCAAAACATCATAATCAAGTTGCAACTGCTACAATAATGTCAGTGTCCTTAAAACCTGAAGGTATGAGATATCAAATAAATATCTCAGTAGCCAATAATGAGATATTGCATATTTTTGCAATACTTTAATATATATTTAAAATTATGTTAAAAATAAAAAAAATGCAGAGGTGGGAAACACTAAATAGGCTTAATAAAAGAGCTCCGAGTGTGAGACTGTTTTTCATTGATCTAACTCTGTGGAAGGTTTTATTTTTGCTCAGTATTCTTACTTTGTTTGTATATTTAAAAATGTCAAATTTTAAACTGGTCAAGAAGTTTTGTTGTACATAAAACAAACAGACACCAGTAAGCAGACTTCATATCAAAGGTATCAGGGACAATTAACATGTTGTAATAAACTAGAACTACAGCCAGTGCAATCAAATTAGTATTAAACTTAAGTATTAACTTAAACACCTAGATGTGGCCAATAAAAATAATTAGGATTAGTTGGAGAAACGACCGGTTACAGCTGTCATTATCTGTGTGATATATGTGTCTAAAATAGCCAATGTTACTAGTTGCTGTTAAAAAGATAAATGAGTCCAGCTATAAATGGTAAAAGTTATTTCTAAAATAGCCAACATCCCCTGCTAATAGTTGCTAATAATGGCTGAGAAACATGACCGGTTGGCGATACAAATGACAAATTATTGCAAACAATAGTTGCTTAAAGCTGCTAATTTTAGCAGGAATAATACCTAGTTAACTGCAAACATTTGATTAGTAAGGGGAAAAAACCATTGGCTGATTGATTTTATGACATCCTTTCAAAATACTTGCTAATTATGGTTTATAAATATGATCAGCATGGGCTGCTAACAGTTCCCAGTTATGAAAAAAGCAAAAACAACAAAACAAATCATTTAATACCAGTAGTTGTTAATTTGATCAAGTATTACAACTGCAAAGCTCATCTTATAACTAATACTATTATAAAAAAGCAGTAATTATTAACATTTGTTACACTAGTATATGTGTATGCTAGCTGTTAGTCTTAATATCTATTAATTAAAATAATAGATTTGCTATTCATTTTATATCACCCATACTTCAATATGCAATATCCTTTATTTTATGTCAGGATTTACACAACCCTGTCTTCCTTATTTCCTGTGCAGGTATGAGTTTGGCTCAGCCTTGTTTGTCGGATGGGCAGCAGCCAGTCTGACTGTTCTGGGTGGCTCTTTGCTGTGCTGCTCCTGCTCCAAAGAAGATATGCGAGGACAGCAATATTACCGCCAATCACAGCCTTCTACAGCAAGGGAGTACGTGTAAACCCCAACCCCTTCCAGCAGTCACCCAAACAGAGAGCAGAGGACACGTTTTGCACCACCCTCTTTTTTCCCCTTCTAAATCTAACAAAAAGACTATCATGCATACACACATGCAATCATTTAGCTCAAAGACACTTCTGTTTCTATAAATCAATACACTACATATGAAGTTGTACATATATGAGCATATTATCTACCAGCAGGATGTGTGTGGCTATGAACCTTAAAAAGTACAAACTTATACGTAGAAAATGTTAAGCTTGTATTGTGAGTTGACATCTCCTGCTTTAATATCATGATTTAATGTACTTTAAGAGGTAAGTACAGCAATACGATGAAGACAAATTCAAGCGTGGTACAGAAAAACAACGTTTGGAGCAAATTACAGAGCTAATTAAAGAGCATTTCTCATCTGAGGAAGTACTGCAAAACTAGCTGAACTTTTACTAGCATGTCCTGTGCTTCCTGGTTGGAGCTGCATTGGCATTTAACCTCCAAATTGCCACAAATATTCACAGTCTACTGTTGCAGTTAAGTGTGTCAGGGGACAAGGTCTAACCCTGTGTGCAAATGAGAAAAAAATCATTTAAATTTGTAACTCCCAGAGTTTAGAGCTCTAAACCACCAACCCTTTTCCATCTTTATAATATAAAATTCAAAATAAATCAAAGAATGTCTATTTTCCTTAATTTATTTATTTAAGTTGTCAAGTATTATTCAAACAAACACAATGAATGGCACTAAAGAAGCAGGCATGTCTGGTGTCCTCCTAAGTGATGAAGCCCTGGGGCAGTCATTTTATTAACAGCTAAGAAAATTTCTCAGATAAGATAAAAGTCCTTCTCACACAGTCCTTTTTTACACAACAAGGACTTGATGAGGACCACACACAGGGACACAATCTGAACTGCAGGAGTGGAAGGTGAATTGTTAGTTAAAGGTGTCTGTTTAGATGTGTAATGAGTATGACTGCTGCTGATTATCGCTCTTCCATTATACTTAACACGCGGAGAAAAAGGAGACTCTCATCGACACATATCATCACGCTCCATTTACTAACACCATCATTCCAGATTCATACACTCTCTCATCTCATAAGCTGTTGTATAACTAAACCAATGCCTAAGATCTAAGCTATTTCACACACATGAATAATCTTACTGAGAAGCTAAAAGATGTCACCAGACTATTATCTATATATAACTTAGCTTGATGCTTCAAACACAGCTATAATTAAATAGAAGAGTTATATTTAACTCCACTGTTTGGTTGATTGCATATAGAGAAAACAGGTGGTCTTCAACCCATTGACTACTCATTGAAGGTGAGGTACAATGGATACTTGCAACTATAGACCCTTTAAAACTCAGCTGCTGCTAAATTGGCTCTTGAGGTCTCCCTTCATGCTCCCACATCACTTTGCCCCCATTTATGTTTCCAGAAGAGTCGGTCCATCACTGTTCCACATAAAAAAGCCATTAACTTTTCTTAGAATAGGTCCCAGTTGCCCCATTTCCCAGTTACATGGCTTCTCTTCTTAGTAGAGACTTATTTGTAGAGCGCTCTATTATTCTCATACTTGGCAGGGTGATATGGGATGTCAAGCATCTCTGCTCTGCTGTCGGTAGCGACATCCCCAAATTTCTTTATGACTGGAAATGAGCAACTAGGCCTATAAAGTCAGCAAACAAGTGTTTACAGAGGTCAAATCTGAATTTCCTTTTCCCAGACACCTCTATAGGAGGGAAGACTTTTATTTGTTTGCAGCTTTGGGTATGTCTCTTGTGGCAAAGTATGCAGGTTTAAGGCAATTCCACATCACACCAGACTACAGTATAGCTGTTCAATGACTTTATTAGTTATTCTGTAGGGTAAAGGTTTTATTTTACACGTGATATTTTAACCTGAACAGTGCTAGCCAGCTTACATGTGACACTGATTCTCATCCCTCTGGCTCTCTAACATGGTGGGAATCTGAGAGTTCTTGATGTGTCTTGTCCTGACTGTCTTCTTCTCTCCTCTAATTCAGGGCAGAGTTGTTGAGTGAAACTAGTTTCCCTGACTGATCAGCCCCCGCCTTTATATCGAGGACTTTCCGACTGTCCCACCACTGTCTCCCCATCCCCCCTTCATTTCCTGTTACCTCTTTACCTCCCAAATTGGACCTCTTGTAGATGATTTCCTTTTTCTCAATAATACATCTGCACCTTATCACTTTTAATGGGAACCAAGGTGTACTGTCTTCTTCCAACCCCCTCTCCGTCTCTGAGCCTTCTCTGTAAATATGGACTCTTAAAGGATATGTGATCAGACCTTTTCTTTAAGAAATAAGATATCAACCCTCTGCTACACCTCCTGTTTCCCCTTCTGTCCAAATATTGGTGTAAAGTTAACAACAAACCGAAACATATTATAGTGCTGATTCGTGGTTTCAGTTACAGCCTATGACCTCTGGGTGTTTTTGTAAATGTGAGGTTTTTTCTTGTCACTGTGACTGTACTTTGACTGAAACGTGTCTTTTTTCCCTTTTGAATTGCAGACCAAATGTTAAAAGTACCCCACCAGAGAAAAGGGAGCAGTACTTGTAGTTTGGGAGAGTCTTCTGGCCTTACAAAACCCTTTCACTGAGAAATTCAAAACAGACAAGAATGAATTTATGAACAGCAAACACTCAAACATATTGCAACAACAACATATATTAATCTTTGTTGAGATTAAAGAAATTGTTTGGGGAAATGTTTTATGGATTAGATGTACTAGGGGGTTCGACATCACCTCATCTGTGTTGTTGACTTTGGGAGAGACAGTCATTCAGGGTATGTTTTCTATAACATGTTAAAAACCCAGGTGTATATACCACCAACTTTACTCCTTTTTTTTTAAATTTTTTTTTTTTACTACATATAATGTTTTACTACCGTGCCTTATAACAAATGTTTGCACACATGTATGAGAATTCCATCCCATCTGAGGGATGTGTGTCCACAGTTGTGTTTCCCTTTTTCTATTGTTGGAGTTCCAAAAACGAATGTGAAGCTACTCTACAGTACCACTTACGAACAAAAAGGACATATACATGATAGATTTTCCACTTGTTGCCTTATGCCACTGTAAACTCTGCGCCTGTTTCAAAGCAGTCTGGATACCAAGTCCATTCATTTTGTATTGTCAGGTGCCGATACGATTTTGTGCGAATGGAAGAGTCGTTGTATTATTGACTCTTAAGGACGTACTGTATTGTGTGCTGTCTCCTGTACTAAGGAATGCCAGTTTGCTGAGAGTTAAAATGCCTTCCTGATACCTGCATTTATTTACCATGCCATTCTTTTCCTCTAATATTTACCTCCTTCATGTCGTGTATCATCTCATTTACTTGTATACCTGTCTGTTTCCTTTAGAATGAAGTAAACAGAGATGTAAAAATGGATTTGGCTATGACTCTGTACTTTATCAGTTGTTTCCCTACTTTTCACCCTTGCCTGACTTTTTGCAGCTTAAATCCTTCGTTTGCACCCTGTTGTTCAATAATTGCAGATGTGGAATTCCACTTCTGCTCCACTGGACTGAAGCCTTGTTGGAGCTGTGCAGAGCAAGTTAACCTTGAGAGTCTACCTCTGAAAACGTCTGGTGTTGTAGAGTTTGAGCTAGAAAACACACTGATCTTGGCTACAACTACTCATTCATAAATTACTTAAACAGGATAACAGCCAGGGTCATGCTTTTTCAAGAACTAGCTTAAAACAATAGCCACATGTTTTTAACATTATTGATTGTTCTGCTTGTGTCTTTTGCTTTTCTTTCTATTAAGATTAAGTACTTTCTTAAACACAGTGTACAAACTTCACAGTTATGTTTTGAGCCGAAGCTCTTATGATTTTTTGGCTCTCTGGGTTAGTTTGTGTCTACTATTCACTAACACACCAGTCATTATCTGGATGATGGAGTATCTGCACGGAGTCAGCGTGGTACGGTAAACTTATAGAAAGATTATGATTTTTAGCATTGAACAATTGTTATTGTAATTGATCTGCAGACAATATCAAATCCTGTGTGGTACATGCACACCCACCATCCCAACCTCCACTTGATCTGCAGTTCTTGCATTGGCCCCAAAGGATGGCTTTGTGCTTCGTTCATATAGGTAACAGAGGAGAGCTAACTGTATGATAGTATATAAATCAAGAATGATTCTAAGCTGATTTTTATTGCATTTATACTAAGAAAAAAAGCATTTTTGTAACTTAACACATCATTTAAAAGTAAACAAGGATCACTGTGGAGATGGCTGGTGCCTTTCCTTTGTTATGTCCAATACAATTTACTGCTGAAAAATTCAAGGTTCTGTTAGGTTTCATTTAACTTTAAACTAAGTTTTTTCTACAATTGCAGTCACTCTGCAAAAATCGGTACCTTTATATTTCAATATAATGCATGGATTTCAAAGAGCCTAATAACTTCTCTAACTTACATTTTATATCTGTTTAAAATACTAGTATTAAACTATACTCCAGTAGAACTTAAGTTACTCTATTGAAAAATGACTTGTAAGTGTCACTAAAGTCACTAAAACTATCAGCTAACTTTAGCAAGCTTTGTTAGCAAGTTCATCCATAAACTTGACAAGTTTAAGTGCAAAACAAAGACAAGTTACTAAATACTAAAAGCTAATAGAAAACTAAACTTTCTCTCACCAAAAGAAGAAACTTCTCGGACTCTGTATCTCATAGCAAACCCTATTAAGAGTCAGATTTTCTTTTCCCAATTCACCCTGAAGATGCCATCAGCAAACATGACAGAGATGTTCAGCTCAGTAACTCCAAAGAGCAGAGGTGATGTTTAGCAAGACACCTGACAATCTGCCTTGTACCTTAACTTTAAGCGTTGCCAGTTCCCAAATAAAAGTTATAAAAAACATTTAAACCATTACGATTGGGGAAATTACCCACACAACCAATACTTTTGTAAGAAGTTTTTGCCAAAAATGTTGGTTATTTAAAAATGTGATTCTATGGGGGGTGACTTTGTTTAGCAACTTTCACGTTGGCTCAGTGATGACTTAGACCTCAAATGGTGGAAACGGCAATAAATCTTCAACACATGCATGGATGTGAGGTTGTTATTAAGTAGGAAATGTACTTTCTTGAAAACTTATGCATGTGTAAAACGACATGCTGAGACCTACAACAACAATAACAATGCAGAGCAACTGAATGCCTTAAACAATAACAGGCTCGTAAAAGATAACATTCTTGTGTTAAAGCTGCAGAACGAACGCTGATCATGAATTTGTGTACAGAACCAGGATAGTGCAGCTTGAGGTAAAACGCACACACTGAGGAGAGAAGTGGTGAGAGCGGAGCGCAGACGTGAGATCTAACACGTGCCTGGCATTTACGGATGCACCGACACTACCTGTGGCCTGTGGTCTGTGTCTCATTCACCACATGCAAAAACACACAAACATTTACTCAGCTGTGTTTGTACGAAGCAGTTTTATGTGAGTTATAGCTCGTTCATAAAACTCACAATAAACACATGTATAACTATGCCTGTTTGACATTTGCCTGCAAAGACTTATTGTCTGCTTCTTATTTGACATAAATCTTTACTGACCTACTTATTAATTTAAGCACAGTACAGAGGTTACATGATGAACCCAATGAACTGAAGTTTGCAGTAATAATAAATAATAAAGAATTATAGTAAACACAGGAATGCGTTTCCCACTTAGTACTCTGAATGATGGATGACGCCTCACACATGTGTTTGATTGGGACTTGAAAAATGTGGTAATTCAGGAATGTGAAAATGGAAACTATCTCTTTAATTGCCAAACTGCAAACATCATTACAACAATAAAACATGTTTTCATAGTGAGCCTCACTATTCATACCGAAGAAGAAGATAAACGTGGATATCAGTACTTTACTGAGCAGCAGCGGCGTGTTCAACAACAGTTCCTGTGAATGTTTGCAGACAGGTAGAGCGCTGATGAAGATGTTGTTAATCACAATAAGGTTTTAATCTCGAAACTGAAGTCTTGTAGTTGTAGTGTGAAGACGGCATGTTGTTTTCTGGTTAAGGGAGTCTCTGATATGAGTATATGACTGCCATTATGGCTGAAGACAGACAGCAATACCACACTTCCCACCATCAACCACTGCGAGAGTCCGAGCTGAAATGTTATTCCAGGCATCTGCAAGGCCACCAATCAATGAGGAGATAAAGTAAACTTTAAGCGTTTGAATATGCCTTACATGATCGCCATTTCTTTCAGTGATGACATTATCAAAAATTTAGGATGTGCAAGAAAAAATGGAAACCGGCGTTTCAAAGGAACACCCTACCTTGAGGCTGGATTTCTTAAACAATCTTTTGTTAGCACCATTCAACTCGAGCTACGGGCTGGTATTCTCACCCTCTATGAAACCTTCTTCTGTGAATTCATCCGCCTGCGAGCTCAGTCTCTGACTGGACCAAAATGCTTTTAACTTATTTTAGCTTGACTTGGCAGGTCTGTCTGTGAGCTTCACTTTGTGTCTGGCAGCAAAGCACACTGTGAATGACACAGACCCAGGAGCTGAGGACCGGTTAAAAAATTGACAATGTTCCAGTGTGAGCTCAATTCAAAGAGATGCATTTTTTAGTTTAAAAAAAAGGTTATGTTTTTGGGCACTTTTATATATACTACAATATAAGTTTTAGTTTTTAAGACAGAAGAACTGTTTGGAGTAATAGATGATATTCTCAGCTTTTGGGAATGGCTATATTAACAGAATAGGTGAATGGGGCAATCCTCACTACATGAAACTTTAACAGGAGTTGAAGCTTGTTACTTTCAGCTTTATGATTTCATAGGATCCGTAGGTACATCTCCAAAGTGTGGGGGTTATTTACACTTGTAATGCAACAATGGGATTTTATTGCTTTTTCATCCAGCTATCATTTCTGACAGGAAGACAAGATCAGTTTGCACCAGACTGCAATACAACCGTCCACCTGATTGTTAAAGTTGAAAACCCTGATAAAACCCCACAGTGTGACCGTGTGATGACACCTACTTCCTGTCTGTATTTGGTGTGAGTATGTGCTCCGGACCACAACAAGCTCTCTGTACCACACACACCCAAGAGAAACACACCCATGCATGCCAAACCAGTCCACGGATTTGAGTTCAGACTGTCAGAAGAGAAAACTAACTCAACTGTGAAATGTGTTTTAAGCACTGCATGATATGAGAAATAGTCATCCACTGAGAAGAAAACCACAAGCTAGACAAACTGCTTCTGGCTGGATCTGATTAGGACTGTTTTTGAAGAGCAGAGTGTCTGCAGTTCCAGCCTGCAAACAGACAGAGGGTGCCAGAGACCTGCAGCAGCCTGCGCTGATCTGGCACACCAGGAATCAGGCTGGGTATCAGGATCGGGACAGAGGCCAAAGTCAACACGCACATCCCCACCAATGCTAATCTCATCACTATCATGTCAAGTGTGGGAAAAAGAAACGAAAAAGTCACATAGCAGGACATCCCCGCCAACAACTAATGACTCTACTGTTGTTGGAGCCTTTGTAACATCTGGAACTTTGCCAGAGCAGCTGTTGTAACTGTACCTGAGCACTAAAGGCTCCTTTTTTTCTTTTTGGAATAGATATGCCTGTAAAGATCCTGAAACAAAGCAAAACAACGTCACCTGTGCCTGCAGGTTATCCATGTAGGGCACAGACTCTTTAGCTCCTTTCTTAAACAAAGGAAAAGTTATGAAACTGCAAAAAGTAACACAAGACATGTGACGTTCAATAACATTGTCTCAGAGTTTGTCAGTAGTGCTGTCTGGTGCCAACAGCCTACATGTTTCTGCCCTCCAACAGTCCTTTCTAGCAGCAGCAATTAGAAGCAGCAAGCTCGCCAGTGCTATGAGCAGCCACAGGATCGCCTGTGGTTAGCTGGCAGAAATTTTTTTAACAACTTTTATTATTTGGACAATAATCCAAAGATAAGTGACTTTGCAAATGTTAAATAATTGCACAAATTCACACAAAGTAAAACACTAAATCACAAGGAAGGCCTTAAAAACTATTTTAATCCCGTTGCCGTTTATCAAACTGTAAAACACGGATAGTGTCAATCTAGACTTTTAAATCTTTGCAAGAAAAGTCAGTAAATCTATTGTTCAAACTATTGTATATCTATTGTAGTATACCAACCAATATACCCCAACTACGTGTGTGTGTGAATATATATATGTATATATATATATATATATATATATATATATATATATATATATATATATATATATATATATATATATATATATATATATATATATATATATATATATATATATATATATATAAGCACCAATTATCAGCACAGAAGTACACATTTCTCTCTGCAGTGAGCGATGAATTTTAAACAATGAATAAAGTCGAGTGTGCATGATTACGGCCTTTTTAAAGCTATTCTAAGCTTTAGATAATGCACAACTATAATTTAGCAAAGATGGAAGAACAAGAAAAAAGATTTCAAGTGTGCTTTGAAAACTTCCATAAGCACTGAACATTTTAAGGCACTGTTTTGAAAGAAGCTACATTATCTTTTAATGAGCAAAATTTCTTCAACTGTTAAAATGATCTCCCTGTGTCTTGGAACAGCCTTTCCTTATATATCTTGGGGAAAGAAACATCACAGTAATCTTGCAGCTGTCATGAGGGTAATGAACAGTGGTGTGAAACTACTGAAAAAGAGGAGAAAAAAAAAACTTACCTCACAGAAATGCACTGACTGATTCTCAGAGTGACTGTTTCTATGTTCATCTCCCCAGAAAAGAGCAAAATGGGTGAAACATGGTGCAAAAGCAGAGCGTTACATTGTGTACACAACTCTGTGCCTTTGCCCTCGATCATTCCTAAATTAAGTGGCATGGGCTCGTGTCAGCGCGGTTTGGCAAAGGGCTGAAATTAAGAATCTAAATGCATTAACCACGCATGACCTTCACGACTGACTTTCTATTGTGCTCTCCTCTCTGTTTATCCTGTGTGAAGTTCCACTGCCTGTTCGTCTCAACTTTGCCTTGAGAGGCGGAGGGAAAAAGATACTTATCACCTCAAACAGAAAGAAAATCTGTCTCATTTTAGGACTTTTTTTTGCCATTTAATAGTGCTCAGATGTGGTGGGGAGATATTTGTTTTGAGATGACAAGATAAAAAGGAAAACATTCAAATGCAGCAGGGAGAAAGCAGATCTTGTGCGAGACAAAAGAAACAGACAGAGCAATATTGAAATGTTCACATGGATTATTGCTGAGTGAAAATGACAGCGGGCTGGATGCCAGCTGCCCCCTCCCCCAGAGCTGTTGTAGACGAGCTGAAGAGGGCAGTGTTTGTCTTCCTACCACGCTGCACCTTAACGGGAGGATTTAAGTTGTTAGGCATTTGAGAAAAAAAAAAAACAAAAAGAAAAACTCTCATACATAATTACTTTCAGTGATGTATACTGAATCTAGAAAGCTCTTTGCATATTAATATGGAGAATTAATAGGTTTTACAATAATTAAAAGTGAAAAAAATAGAATTTACAAAGATTAGTTCAGGTCTTATACATATAGAAGATAATATGCACTTTAATAAAAACGCACGGATTTGATTGCAAGAGCTTCTGCTGGGCTGGTCATTAGTAATGGAGTTGAACATAGAGATTGATTGTTAACCAGCTGTATGTGTGTAGGTATGTGTGTGTGTGTGTGTGTGTGTGTGTTTACTCCACTGTTCAAATGTGAGTAATCATTTGTGTGTGTGTGTGCTTGTGAATATTGACAGTTTTTGTCCTTGTGCGAATATGTGTGAATATTGGCTGTATTGTGTGTTTTTGCAAACATGGTTTTGCATGGTAATTTCTGTGCATGTGTGTTTGTGTATTTCTGCATTGTGTGTATTATTTGAGGCACTTTCAGCTCCCTCGTTCCAATCTTCTCTCTGCACAACCCTACTCTATCTCCTAACAATATGGCTTAAAGCCTCATAATCACTTATTGATTCTTCATCATCATTACCACTGTTTGCCTTGTGTATGAGGCCTCATCTAAATGGGAGGCTGAGGCAGAGCTGAACAGGTCCATCGCTTTGATTCAAACAAGGTCAGAGGAATTGATCCCCTTTGATCGGAGACTTGCTCCAAGAGACAGCCGTTTCCACAGGCAGTGCCAGCAGAGCAAACCGGCTGGAGCTTCTTCACACTCCAAATGTGCGCACACTGTGTCAACACCACATAGAAATAGAAATTTATCAGGTTTTTTTTTCACCAAGCTATATATTTAAACTTTTTGCTGTTTAAAGTATGTTTGTGGCCATCATACATACTGATTAGTTGACATAAAGTCATTCTGTGCTACTTAAAAACAATTGCTTCTTCCTTTTACAAATGGAAAGTTGAGCTCAGATTTCCCAAACACAAACTAGTTAAAGTAAATGCAGTGTGCTTTAGGACCTGCAGTGTATGTCTGGGCAATCCATTGCACGCAGAGAAAATGATGGATCTACAAATGTGTCTCGGATGAGTTTTGCAGCCTGGTGTCATAAAATAGTGTATGAATAATACGCAAATTTCCTAAAGTCATTTAGCTCTTATTATAACCGACTTGCTGTTCATATATCATTTCATGCCATGTATTTGTGACTAATGACAACCAATCCTTTACCTTTAGTCTAACTGTTTGGCATGTCACGTAAATCCCTATAGAAAGTGGAAATGTATATACATTTTCTGTGAAACATATCAGATGCAGTCCGCTATTTAAAATCCAATTAGACCAGTGGCTGGCAATTAATATTCAAAAGGAGCCACAGGAGCAACTGGGACTGTTGTGGAGACCCTTCATAAACCGCCATAGGTAAGAGTAAATCTTACTATTAGGTAATGTAAATGTGAAATAAGTTTAGTAAAAACACCATTCCACAAAAACAATTGAACACAATATTTCCAAAAGTATTTATGAACAAAGTATGCATGACTTTTATGTTTATACAATGTGTACAATATAATGCAGAAATACTAATTTCAGTTCCTTTCAGTCACTGCATTTTTCATAGAGGCTAGGATAGCTGGTAAGTTCCTATATTTAAATTAATGTAAATAACAAGCTTTATAATTAATTTAGAATAAAAACAATAATATGTGTCAATTAAATATTTTGTAGGATTTTATGTCTACCAACCAGTCATCTTAAGTGCTCTGGCATCATAAATTAAGGATAGCTTTTTAGATCTTTTCCTTAGCTACTTTGGCTGTTACAGATGGTAGAATGTGATGTGGCAGGTGCAGGCGGTGCAGGACGTAGCAGGCAGGCAGTCTAGGATGTGGCATAACAGCACTGGCAGGTGTATAACTTGGTGTGGCAGGCCTAGCAGGTGTTCAGACCTCTGACTCAGGCTGAGCAGCTACAGACAACACATCTGGCTGAGACATGGCTGGGCCAGAAGGTCCGAAGACCTCTGGCTGAGGCTGTGCAGGAGGCCCTGATGTTTGATGCCCCTTGGGCTCAGGTTGAGAGAGACCCATTGGCTTGACTTCAGGAGGCGGGACAGGCTCAGCTTATCCCCCAGTGGTCAAAGGAGGCTGGACACGCTCAGCTAAACCCAGAATGGACACAGGATCAGGTGCGGGCACCTGCTGTACCTATAGCATCTCCACCTGAGGGGTGCAGAAGTGGATGGGATCACAACTGGCCTGGGAATGGAGACAGGGACCAGCTGAGCACCAGCCACCCCCACCCAAGGCATTGGTACGTTGGTAGGAAGATAGGCTAGAACTTAACTGGGAGAATTAACAGGGACTGGCTGGAACCCAGCCACCCTCACCTGGTGACCACAAATGGGTGCAAGCAAAGGCTTGGTCCACGCTGCCCTGGGAGTGGAAACAAGAAGTGCAAATGCCTCAGGGATGGTCTCAGGTAGCGTGATAGCCCTAGACCAAAAAGTCTGAAGAGCCAAACAGTCTTTAGGAAAAGAAACTTTCTTTCTTTACAGATGCCAACAAAGGGTCACAAGTCCTTAATAGTCCCAGTGGGAGCAGCAGTCACTTTTATTTCAGGTTCAGAGCCTAAAAGCAAGTTTAGATATGGTTGTATCTTAGTATGTGGCTCGATAATGGACTGAGCACATGTCTGGCTGCTAAACTGACTCTTAAGCGGGGCCGGCACACAGGTCTTTTAAATGGCTGATTGAACACAGTGAACTGAACTAATACACACAGAATTAGCACCATTGGGATAGACCTTTCTCAGAGGACCTCGGTTATAGTTTGTGACAGGCGTTTTTTATTGAAAACCTATGACTAGCCTGCTGAGGAACATATAGTTTGGAATGGGGAGCTAGTTTATAAACACAGTTTCTAATACTTCCGGTTGCGCCGTAAGATGGTCACACCGATGAGAGCTCTGTGTCATCTCAGCAAGAATTTTATTATTTGTTTTTTTGCTATTTGCTCTTTCTGTGCGTACAGTGCAATCATATACTCGGTACAACAGACAAACACTTTTGGAGTTTCATTCATCAGCCAGTTTGGGCTTTACAGCATGTTTTGACCTCAAGGATGTTCTGCTGCCAGGGGTCGCCTGGCTACTCGCATGACGCCGAAGGAGAAAAAAGAGAGGGAAGTGCGCCAGAGTTTTGAGTCAAAACCAACAGAGAAACAACAAACCACCTCTGCCCAGCATCCTGCTCACGAACGTTCACTCTCTAGACAACAAACTAGATGAGCTACGTGCACAGATTAAACATCAAAAAGTCATCAAGAACTGCTCTTGTGGCGCTCTCAGAGACATGGTTGGAGCCCAGCATCCCCGACTTTGCCTTTATGCCAGACGAGTTCACTGTTTATGGAGGAGATACAATGAAGGACTCATGCAAGAAAAGTGGATGTGGTGTGTGCTTTATGGTTAACTCTTTGGATGTGTGTATCTTAAAAACGTACTGCTCTCAGACCCTTGAGCTGCTGACCATCAAAGCTAGACCTTTTTATCTCCCAAGGGAGTTCAGTTCAGGATAAAGGATAGGTAGCAAAAAAAGGATAAATAATGAAATATGTACCACATGAGGGCAGTTCAGGAGAAAAAAAGAATTCCTGCTCATAATGATTCCCAAAAAGGGAGTCAGTATGAGGAGAAAACAAAAACTCCAAAGCACATGAAGAAGCACAGATATCATCACACTATAACACCATGAAACAGAGACAAGCAACATGGGGGGTACGCCAATGTGCGCAGCTGCATTTGTGACGCTGCAACCTCTGTCGCGCCTCCGGCTGAGCCGCTGTCCACGTCGGGTGGAAGGTAAGCATGGGAGGAGCCGTTGGATTCGGGAAGGTGGTGGTGAGGGCATGTCAGTATCAGTGTGCATTTGTACGTGCATGGTGGGTCCTGTGTTCAGCCTAAGAAAGTGTCCTTTCGCCTATTAGGCAAGGATCAACAGTCCGCAGTGGTATTGAGGAATGGGGCAAAGAGTCAGTTTGTTCTTGTTCTCATATCTCATGGAATAATGTTGTTGTACTCCTCGGCGTCAACCTTCAAGCAGCTGGTGCTGTCGGAGCTGGGGGTTATAGCCACAGGAGAGATGTTAGTTATGTTGTTTAGGGTGAAAAAACTGCATTATTTTTTAGTCGTTTTTAATGCCCATCACTGGTCTCCAGGTGTATCTCTCTTTTAAGAGCCGTGAGCTCCTCCAAGATCTTTCCCATATTTCTTTCAGTATGAACAGTCAGAGGACCCACCGATCATCCCACACTTTCGGTCACAGTGGCCAGCCTTGTGGGGTTTTGAACAGCAGTCACCGCTTTCTTCAATTTCTAATAAGCCAGGGCCAAGCTAGCTCCAATCAGGAAGAACCCCATTAACATGTTTCCGAATAGGTAGATGTCTTCAATATCCTCAATAGACAGTCCCGTTAGACACACAGCGTGCCACTTCTGCCACCCATTCATCATGTATCCAGCAGGGAATGTCCCTCCAGGACACTTGGTCTCTCCTGAACTCAGCCTTCTCGTGGAGAAAAGAGTGTCAGTTGCATTAAGGGACCAGTTGATCAAATCCATAGATCTTCTTTATGTTTTAGAGAACAAGAGCGATAATGAGAGGCTCTATTAGGGTTACAGTGAGACAAGACCAGACAAGGACATAAGCTGCTCCAGCCGGGAGGGGCAGCGGCAGCAGCGGAGGCGCACCGCGGGGAGCTGCTCCAGCTGGGAGTGGCGGGGAAGACGGAGGTGCCCGTGCTAGGGAAGTCCGCGCCGCCGAAACCTGAGGTCAGTAGGCTGAGCAGCGCGGCCTCACCTCCACCAGAGGCCGGCGTGTGGGGTTGTCCGGTGTTCGGGCCGCCTGCCCAGCCGCCTGTTTGCCCCGGCTCACTGTCACACTTGCTGCGCCGCATGCCACATGGGTGGCCCCCGGTCCAGCTCCGGGGCCGACCTCCTGAACTTTCACCTCCCTGTTGCCGGACCTGGGGCTGGGGACGTTGACGGTCTGGGCCGATTCTTTCTCCCGCTTGCGCGGGGGAGGGGAGTAGGTTTGGCCGGATGGCTCCCTGGCCTCAGTCGGACGATGGGGGTATGTGGCGGGCATGGTCTGCAGGGGCGTGCGGGGAAGGCGGACGCACCTGCACGCCATCCACAATCATGCCCGCCGCCTTTATTATTCGCACCAGGTCCTGTGCTATGTTGGTTGTTGGTGTGTTGTTGAGCTGGTGGCGGGAGTGTCACGGTCTGTGTGGCAGACCGTGGGGTACAGTGGGTTTATTTACAGTGAAAGATGGAAAAAACAACAATAATAAATCCCCGTGTGCTCCCGACTCCCGTGACGTGTCCTCCTCCCAGTGTTCGTGTCCAAGTCCCCGCTCCTCGGTGTCTGAGCACCCCGTGCTCGCTGCCCTCTTGTCTCCACACTTGTCCTGGTGAAAATAATAAAGAGGCAGCCGTAAGACACACATCCAAAACACTGCGGCAGACTCACGGACTAGCTAAGAAAACTGACGGGTAGTCACGCAATGATCCAGCGTTGGAGAGAGCTCCACCACAGTCTTAAATAGCTCCTCCAACAAGGCTTGATCAGCTGCAGGTGTGACGAAGTCCTCAGGTGTGGCCAACGACATGGAAGGGCCACACCTACAATGCCCCACGGTGCCCGTAAACAGGTACTCCCAGACACACCTGCA
>VUQR01026715.1:0-13099 GCA_015108515.1 Hemichromis elongatus | reverse complement strand
GTGACCCAGCGTTTTCAGTTTTATATTATGTCAAGTTCATTTGTGATTTATTCTAAGATTTCTAGGTTGTTATTCTTGCCCCTCATGTTTCTGTGTCCCCTCTGTTATATGCTTAGTCTGCTCTGCCCGTGTGTTCCCTTTGCATCCCCCTCTGTGTGACCGTATATTGTGATTTGAGTTATTGTGCTTTTCAGGTCCCTATGTCCCAGTCTGTTAAGTTTACATGTCTAAGTTCAGTCAGTGTGTTTCCTGTTTTACTTTGAAGGTCTGTGTCTCATGTCAGTGTTTCTAGTTTTGCTTCCCTTGTGTCGTCCTGCCTAATTTTCCTCAGCTGTGTTCCCCGTGTGCTTCCACTTCCCTCGTTATCTTCTGTGCATTTAAGTCAGCGTCTCTTTCTGTTCCATGTCGCGTCGTCCCTCATGCTGTGTGGATCTCCTTGTGAATTTGGTACTACTTTCCCAGTTTAGTTTTAGTTTAGTTTCAAACACCTGTTTTCCGTTCCAGCAAATAAAGCTGTGATTTTTGAGTTAATTCCCTGTGTCCATGAGTTTGCGTTTGGGTCCTTTTCCTGCCTGCCACACAGCCGTTACATGACATCACCACCCAGTGATAATCTTTTAAAAAAGTTTAAATTTAAGTCACTCTGCATTGGCTTCACTTTTCGAACTCTGAAGTCCATCTTTTACACCATTTAGGTTTACTGGGTTAAATTTACAGCGCAGCTACAGCACAGGTATGGCGGTCCAAACCAACTTCAACTTAAAGCTATATGGACGTTTAAACTCGCCTACATCTTTCCATCTTTCTAATATGAGACACTGAAATAGATTTCATTAAAATCGAGTTAAATCACAGTACAGACTCATTTCAGTCATTAGCTTAATACCGACTGTTTTTGAGGGCTTCAATTCCATTTTAGGACGTCAGCGGAGGACTGAGATCATGGGCCAGTTCACAAAGCAAAATGACACGACGGGTCCAAACACTGAAGCTTCTTTAAAAGCTTATACTGCAACCATAACACTGCAAAACCAGAGCATTATTGAATGATCCATTTGGACCATGTACACATTGTTTTTATGGTTTTACACTATATGTATTTAATTGTTTTATAGTATTATTTGTATGATCACTTTTATTATTTTAGATTGTTTATATCAGAGAATTTGCAGATTTAATTTAGCTTATACTTTTATTTATTTATGTATATATTTGGAAGGTACTCAGGGTAAAGGAACCATTTGAGGAAGCTCGGGCATCTGACTGAGATGCTTCTTGGACAAGATGTCCTAAGCATGGTAGACCCGAGACATATTGGAGGGGTTATGCCTGTCGGCTGGCCTGAGAACTCCTCTTCATTCCCCCGGATGAGCTGAAGGAGGTCTCGAGGTCTTTGTTTAGGCTGCTACTTCCCTGACCCGGGTAGAAAAAGGATGGATGTAGGGCTACACCTTGCAGTAGCTAAAGTAGCTAAAAGTCACAGGCACACAGCTGTCACTGAAGAAAAACCTGCTGTTCAAACCTTTCCATTTATGATGGGCAGCTAATCAGAAGAGAGCTGGCTTAAAGAGAGGGGAGCTTGTTTCAGATAGAGGATGAACTGAGGGGTAGCACTCAGTGAGAGTATTTTGAACTGCAAATCATGCAAAGCTACTCTAGTACAAGAATAAAATTATGGAGCTGGATATCAGTATAAAAAGCCCCCTTTTGGAGACTCTTCTATTAACAACCACACTTGTGTGAACAGATTAGCTGGAAAGCTCCTGCAGTCCATTTTTACCATTCCTCTGATAACATCAGAACCTACAAGTGAGCAACATGCGTGACACGTGAGCCTTTGAACAGTCTTTAAATCATCAGTTATTGCCTTCTGACTGCAGACAAACGCACTTTTCTTTTAACGCCATTGTTACGATCAATAACAAATTTCATCAGTCGTCCTCACAATTCACTTTCTGTCTTTCACTAGAATTTCTCCAGTGTCTGTGTGTGTTTGTGTGTGCGCATGTGCGTGCGTGTTTGTTAATTAATTGTGCGTGTGTATCAGTTCCCATTTCATATCTTCTTCCAGCAACACTGTGACATCACAACTCTATTCCTGGTGTTCGTTTCCATGGCGGTCCAGTCCTGCAGACATGATGTCATTCATCCCTCAAACTAACATCCTGGCAGCCTGCACTCCAGTTACGGACACACTGTACAAATATGTGTGTGTCTGTTTGCGAGTGTGTGGACAAAACCCTGACAGCTTCACATCCGGCTCCATGGCTAGGCAACCGCAAGAGCTCGCTCTACATCTTCCTCACTGCACTCTCACAGAGCTTTCCTCCCTGGCCTGCATCTGCCGTGTCTAAGCTTTCAAGCTCCATTAGCAAACTCCTGGTGTTGAAAACTGGCTGCAAGTGAGCATGGAGTGTCACATGCTGTCAAAACATGCTGAGGGTAAACATCTGTCTGTGTGCACAGGCCAGGGATACAGGAGTGTTTGGTTTCTACCTTTGTACGGGTGCACCATGCCCTCGAGCATGGTCACCGAGTCGTCGGGCTGGAGCTGCAGGGAGACATCTCCCACGGCCTCCACCAGGTCCGAGAAGAAGTCAGCCACCTCCCTGCAGTTCTCCAGCAGCACGTACCGGTCCTGTCTGTTGGTGAAGTACGAGTCGCTCAGGTTGGCCCTGAAACACAAGATCCGGGAGAAGTAAGAGTAGAGAGGGAGGAATGAGGAAGATGGTGCAGGGGTGGGGGATGTATCTTATTGAAATTTGGCGGTATGAACATTTTTCTAAAACTGTGTTTATTTAAGAGGAAGGGTGGTGCCATTCAAGTGAAATCAACACACCAATTATCATGTACTCACGAAAGGAAATGGAGACAAAAGCGTCTAAAACTGCCCTTCTTAGCTTTAGCTTTTTAAAAAAAAGTGGTGGTAAATACAGCTTTAACGGGCGATCTAATTTCCTTTCCAGTTCCATATTTTTATCCTTGGGACTTCAATAGCTTTATATGATACACAATTCAAAATAATCCTCGATTATTCTGTACTAGGCTTTGAAGCAGCCAATCACGAAGCCATTGTAGCCCTCTCCACCCATGCTTTTAGGCAAGGGTTTGTAAGTCGAGCTCAGTCACACAGCTGCTCGTTCTCCCGGTACTGATTAAAGGATGCAACATTACCGGTGTGGCTTAAAGAGTTATTAACACAGGATTAATTGTGACAGACCGACATGTCGTTAATCATCAGTAAAAGTTTTTCGTGGCTCCAGCTTAACCTGCAGGAGCGTCTTGTGTAACGTGTTTTGCTGCCAAGGTGGAAATGAACGGACGGCTTACTAGAATGAACACAAAACATGACACATGACACACTTCCTTAATGCATCAACACTGGCGTAGTGCCAACGTCATTCATATTTTTATTGGGAATTTTCTACATAATTATTGTTAAATGGGAAACCCACCTTCCCATTGCCAGTAAAACTTTAGGTACTCTGAGCAAGATCGCACACGACAGACAGGAGTTAGGAGAAGGGCGGGCTTAAATATAAGTAACTGCCAAAACTTCTTATATGACATCAATATAAGGTGCTTAGAAAAACACATGCCTTCTGGGTCAAAACTCATCGACAGAGGCTAATAGTTTCTCTTGGAAACATTCCTCAGGATTTAAGTGGAAACATCTTCACAGGTCATCGTGTTCAGGGACAAAGATTCTTGTTTTAAAGAAGTGAGAAACTTCTATCAGCAATAAATACCAAACACCTTGAAATGTGTCTCTTCAGCAGGTTATAACAACTTAAATTAATGAATGTCCATTAATTAACACAAAACACAAGACACACCTGCGTGGTAACGAAACACAACAGTTGCAACTGTAAATATGTTTTAGTCGGTTTAAATGGTGGAAGTAAAGAACAACTTCACAAATCATTTGTTTGTTTTAATGTTATGTTTCCAGCGTTCCAGCGATGTTGATTCTCCATTTCACAGCCGCAAGCTGCATCTGCATGTACTAAAATATGACTAAATTACAAACGTATCCATACAGAGTGCATCCGAGCTAAAAGATGAGCCTTGGTAACAAAACGTAGCTAAAAAGGAGAGCTGTTTGTCCAGCCAACATTATACTGGTGCAGTAGATTATAAAGCAAAGACATCTCTGTTAACTATATATACATGATTCATTTTTGTACTTAATAAAAAACATGAGTGTACTGTACACACGGTACTTAGGCCACCGCCCATTTCTTTGTATTTTAATAGGAAAACAGCAGAGCGATTTATAGAAACTTACATGGTGGTATATTACACAAGGAAACGATTCAGTTTGTACCATTGTAACGAGCTTAAAAGTTACAACCTGTCACACTATGTTATCTTTGGCTTTTTCCTAGATTCAGCTAATATATGTGTATATATATATATATATATAAGCAAATTATGGGGTTTGGGGTTGTTTTTGCAAACAGACTGGTAGTAACCAAGCACTTAAATATACAAGTTAAATTTTGTTCTTTGCTATGGTAATGTTTAGACAAACCTGGTTCCTCTTTGTTGAGCTAGGGGCCTTTTTTATGCTTGAATGACTAACAGGATCAGTTTGACATGTCTTAACAAACAAAAACAAAGTTCATTTATTGTTATTCTATCTGTCTAAAACATGTAGCTGAATATATTTTCCTGGAATGACCTAAGTGAAGGTAGTTGACTGACAGACAGTGCACCAAACCAACATGTATTGCTTTCCATTCATAACTGGCACACAGTCATGGTTGCTATTGGTAACTAAAAATGAACAAAAAAATAAGATGGGGTTAAAAAATGATTCAGTTAAAACAAAAACTTAAAAAGTTGCTTTTAAGATATGCCCGTATTTACACATTTAGTGCGAGGAGGCTTTGGCGCAGACACTGAGGTCATGACTGTGAGTCAACTCCGAGCAAGTGCTCTATGTTCTCTAGCACTGATTCTGACATTATTATTGAACTCACCAAATGCACATTAAAATCCTTACTTTAATAAGTAAAACTTAAATTAAAAAACTAAGAAAAACTAAACTGAAGGAAATAATAAAACAATAACACACAGAGGACGACGACACTGGATTTTTAAATTTTTTTTTTCAGAACAAAGGGCATCAGGACCCCTTATAGTTTTGAGGATACCATCAAAGTATTGAATAGCTGTAATATCTTCTTGCATTTGGCAGAAATTTTCAATCCTAAACTCCTTTCTTCACTTCTCCCTTAAGCCATCGATTAAGATCAGCGTGCCATTTTGTGTTCTGAAGTGAAACGGACTAGAAACCACACCAGCACTGTGCCCACTGGCCGTGGAGCAGTACCCACTGATCTTAGTTTTCCGCCAATTACTGCACGCAAAAACATGCAGTGAAAAGATTTTTAAGCTGGGGGGTGGCTGTAGCTCAGGAGGGAGAGCAGGTCAGCTGCTGATTGGTGGTTCGATCCCTGGCTCCCCCAGTTTGCATGCCAAATATCCTTGGGCAAGATACTAACCCCGACTTGCTCTACAATGCATCAATCGGAGTATGAATGCGTATAAATGATAGTTTAGAAAGAACTGAAAGTACAGAACACAGTGGTTGTGTGAATGGGTGTGTATAGGTGAATGTGCTGTGTTGTATAACGTGCTTTGTGTACTCCAGGAGAGTAGAAAAACTATATAACAATCAGTCCATTTACCATCTATTCCAGTAAGCACCTGCAGTTTAAGGAAACAGGCAGCCGCCTGGAGGTGGGACAAATCTTCACTCTGAATTCAAACAAACACGCAGGGAGTGTGGAAAAAAGGTCATACTAGCATAAACATACCCACTAATGATGATGCTGTCATCAAACATGTAGACTTTGATGTGCTGGACTCCGATGGTCTCGTTGAAGCGCTGGGGCACCAGCAGCCGCAGCAGCCCCCTCAAATCTGGAGTGTGGTACAGAGATACCCTCATCTGAGATGTGAAGCGTTGCAGCAGAGGCAGCAGCATGGTCCTTGAGTTAATCTTTCCTGCACGTGAAACAAGTCACACAAATACAATCAGGATGATAAGCGGAGAGTTCTGCACTAACCAACTGCAGGGAAACCGCTAACAACCTCGTGATCCGCGCGTGTAGTCCAGCAGTACGGAGACTTTCAGGTCTGGAGAATGGCTGTTGTCCTGGGAACGTTGGAGGGCTTCCTCCATACAGTCCACCTTTAAAAAAAACAAACCACAGGTAAAAGAATTCTACATCAATTTAGCATTTAATTACTTTAGGAAAACGTTTAACATGTGATCGAGGGCTGCACAAGAAAAAACAGACAGCCTTATGGATTGCAATCTGTCAGTTGCATGTGGAAGTTGATCCTGATTACTGTCATTTTTAGTGGTGGTTTATAGTTTCTAATCTTTAGTGAGTGTCCATTTCCCAACACTTGCTACATTTGTCTATGTCAGGAAAGTTTTGACTACAACAGAAGCATTGAAAATTAGAAAACAAAAACACCAAATGTTGTGCTGTGACCCACACTTTTAGAACAGATGCTCTAAGGCACAGAAAATTGTTCTCCCGGGTCTCTGCAATCTAAAAACATAATATTATGTTAGGTGTTTCATATCGCTGGCTTGGGTAATATGTGTTTCAGTAATTCACTAAAGAAGCTTCGAACTGCTACCCTCAAAGTGTGTGATTAGGAGCGTTAAGCTCATTTCCAACTAACTCAACAACTACAGAATTTTGCAAGCTTCACATCTGCCCCTGGGTTCACACAAATTATGGGAATTATGTGAAAGTCCTCCTGGAGAGGGTGTGATGATAATAAAGAGGTTCACCACAGTGTGCCTTATGTCCCATTTCCCTCCCCTTACCCCCAGCCATCACAGCAGATGGTTAACCCTCCCCGAGCCTGGTTCTGTTGCAGATTTCTTCCTGTTAAAAGGGAGTTTTCCCCTTCCCACTGTTGCCAAGTGCTTGTTCATAGTTGGGGTTTATTGTGTATTATTGTAGTGTGTTTACCTTATAAAGCACCTTGAGGTGACCGTTGCTGTGATTTGGCACCATATAAATAAAACTGAATCACAATTTGATTGTAAATGGAATATCTTTGGGATTTGAAGCTGTAAAATAAGATGATCAAGGTGTGCCTTCTTGCCCAGGTATCCCATGAAAAAGATTTTAATGTAAGGAAATGTTCTGGTTAAATATTTTAAACATTAATTTTATGCAGTTCTTGAAACATTAGAAAATATTTTAACCTACTGTAAATTCATAGAAAAAAAAACGTGCCATTTAACAACAATATTTTTTCCCTGATTCAAGTCAACTCTGCAGGACAGGCACTAATCTAAAGTCTGACTTTTATCTAATCAATGCTAAGAAATGAGGGAAGCTTTATTGTAGTTTAAAGCAGCAGAACCTCTCACCATCTCTCTCATGCTGTACGGTATATGATATGGGAAAAACCAGCTACCACAAAGGGAATTACAGCCGCAATAAAGACAGATTACTTACAGAGTGAGGACATTGGAAGGTGATTCAGATCACCTTTGCTGTGCAAGAAAAAAAAATTACACTATGAGCAAGCACTTGGCAAGAGTGGGAAGGAAAAACTCCCCGTTAACAGGAAGAAACCTCTGGCACAACCAGGCTCAGAGAGGGGCGGAAATCTGACATGACTGGTTAGAGTGAATGGAAGAAAACGGGACAGAAAAGAGTTTAATCATTAGTATCGATTAAAGTTTAGTTCTCTATACTTTTTTGTAGGATGTGAAATATGCAAAATGAAAATCAAACTTTCAAACATACATGAAATCATATAAGCCAAAAATATATAAATAAATAAAGGTTTGTAGAATGTTTGGTATGACCACCTTTATTCTTCAACACAATCTGAACCCTATTAGCCAAGTTTTCCTTTAATTTCTTCAAGTACTCTTCTGGAATAGTTTTCTAGTCTTCTTGAAGGGCATTCAAAGCTCTTATTATTTTCCCTCCCCGTGTTCACATCCTTTTTTTAATGTCATTTCCAGTGAAAGTTCCAAGATGGAGACACAGTACAAGGAAACGGGTTAATGATAATTGATTAATTCTCAGTATTTATCAGACATCAGCTCCTTTTTACTGTCTGTTTACTGAGCGTGGGAAAAAATGACTCACCCCTGCACACAAAGAGGAAACGGCTGCTCAACAGAGGACGCCACTGGTGGCGAGCGAAGTCTTTTTTTGTGGCCTGCTTGGTATTTGGATCCCCTACTGATATGAAACAAACGCTGTTTTACTTCTGCTAAATTGTGCATCTCATGCCCAAATACATTCGCAATGCGTCACCCCACAGTGTCTGTTTACATGCCCGTAAAACATTTCGCCTTTCCAGTAGGGAGCTCTTTAGGGACCACCAAGAACTTCGAGCTCTGGAAGTTCCTTGAGGCGTAAATGTGACAATGAGTGGGAGCTCTGAGGAAAAAATGGCTTATTTCTGTAAAGCTGAGTATCAGCCTTTTGTTATCATTCTCTGCAAGACTGCCTCAAACTCCTAATACTATTAAACGTAATTAAAAATCGGAGTCCTCGATTGTGGTCAGTCTTAAGCAGACACACACTAGCCTAGGCCTGCAGACACACAACATAGAGGAGATGTTCCTCCTTTTATGTTTTTTAAGTTAAGCTTAAGTTTTGTGCATGTTTCGCATAGGAAACGACACGGTCTGACAGATAAAGGAGGAGCAGCAGCAAGAGATGTTTTCTGGGAATGAGTGTGGGGGGGGATGAGGAAATTAAAAACCTGGAAGCTTTACTGCATTTAATTACACCCAGAAATAATCTATCTTTATGCTATGAAAACGTTTTAGAGTTAAAGGCCCTCAAAGTTCCTTAAGCTTGATCAAAAATTTGATGAATTTTTTACATTGCCTTCTGTCACAGAGGAAATCATGGCCAGGAAATAAGGCCTGGTATCAAAAAGGAGGTAAAAAGGAGAGGTTTTTATAAGTTAAAAGTTGTGTTGAGCAACCAACTATCCCTCATAGTGATGTACAGTGACCTAAAACGCACTGTTTGAAGTTTTCTCTCGTGAAATATCAGAAAACAGATAAAATATTCAGGGTACTAAAGCCTGCTTCGTCTTACTTCATAACCACTAAATTGCTCCATTTTTGCTGTCTAAAATTGGATATATCCCATAAAGCTGATGCTCAAAGTTGGCTGGTAAAAATGTGTTGGACAGAAACTTCTGGCTTTAGGTTGGAACACCTGGATTTGGTGTGGTTGTCGTCTATTTTTTCCCCTATGACTGCTAGGATCAGCTCCAACCCCCGCCAGCATGCAATGACAGATAAGCTGTCAGGAAGATGAACACATGATAGCCATGTACTCAAAACTACAAACCATATCTAATTAGTTTTAATTATAACCTTTTGTGCAGTTACAGATTCTCTCTCTCTCTCCACCTTAGTGACTGTGTTCTACGTCATTTTTTTATATTATTCTTGTAATTATATTTAAACTTTTTCTTTTTGACACCGCAGGCACTGCACTTAATTTCATTGTACTTGTTAAAATGACAAAAAAGGTATTCTGATTCTATGCAACCGATTTTTTATCATTTTGCCAAAAAAATAAATAAAAATAAACCAACAACAAAAATTTAAATTAAAGATTTATTTGAACGGTAGCATTGGCGCCATGTTCTTTAGTCTCTTATATATATGAATAATATCATTATTAATTTTTTAACCCTTAAGCAAATATGTGACATTGTGACCACATTTATTATAGCTTTTATTTCATTTTATTTCCTTTAACACCTTCTATAAACCAAAGGAATAACCGGAAAGCTTATCTGCAAATGCATGAAACAAAATACTCTAGCCAAAAATCTACCACTATAAGCACGCTGCATAACTTTTGCATATCGCATGTTCAAGATAAACTTGCCTTGCCCTCAATTATCAGATTGTTCCCATTGGCTGCACCACAGCTTAAGTAAATATGCTCTGCAGGCGTACCCATCTAGTCCCTTCTGTTCAGAGCCTGGGATCAGGGTTGCGTCGGTGTATTTAGCCTTTACGTTGAAATTGCACCTGATATTTGCATTCCTTAGTCTAAACCAAAGAACAGACTCACATTTTTGCACTGCTTGCACTTCAGTTCATTGAGTCAAATTTCAAGCAAACCCAGGCTTGAAAATAAAAACCTAATGACTCACATTTCTAGTAATCCATCATCCTGTGAGGTTTGGCAGTACTCACAGCTGATCCCAGTGCTTTTAACTGTAATTAAGCATTTCATCCTCTCTACTGCTGCTTGTACCAGTTTGAAAAAACAGCAGAACATGAGCATCATTCCAGACTGTGGTTTGCTTTGGGTTAATGTTGTTATGCTAGGCTTTTCAAGCATGAAGAACAGCAGGCTGTCACATGCCAGTGCTGGTCTCCCCATACCCATAAACCCTTGCATTTTGGGGTCATTCCTTGTAGTTGGTCTGGAGTACATTTTCATTCTGAACAAACCACGCTGTGGGCGTCCTGGAAGAGAAGTCTGACTCATACTTTCTGGCATCTCTGGCCAGTAATGGTATTGTTCTCACCTGCCCAGAACTAAATTCTCTAGTGTTGTGAAAACATAGAGACACACACGCACATGCTTGCGTAAATGCTACTTTTCTCACCAGCTCCTGCTCCAGCTGACCGGTTCCCAGATAGAGAGAGGCCATCACCACCCGCCTCTGTGCAGTCTTGATGCGAGCCTACGGTAAAGGAAGAAAAAAAAATACATAAGGAATCACAACAGTAAATGTGAGTGTACTGAAGTCAATGTGGGTGGGAGCTGATACTGGGAAATGATAACCTATTCACAGGAGTTTCCCGTAGCCACATGCAGGCACCTGGCCTGGGGCACAAAGCAAGAAAGCAGTTGTAGTGCAACTATGGGATCAGCAAATAAGGAAAGGAAACAGTTTTTATGTTGAAAAAAAAAATCTCCCAATTGTCAGGAATTAAAAAAAGAAGAAGAAGAAAATATTGTGAATTTCATGTTTTACATTTATAGTGACATTATGAAATCATTTATAATGCTGACGGACTGGCACTTAAATAGCACCTTTCTACTGTAACTGAGAGCACTCAAAGTAAATGCCATATTTTACTGCACTATAAGTCGCACTTAAAATCCTTTAATTTTCTCAAAAATTGACAGTGCGCCTTATGTAGGAATTCTGGTTGTCCCTGACCTCAAACAAATTTTATGTGGTACACTGCGCTCAAAAAATTGGTAAAAAAAATGGTTTAGTACGACTTTGATAAGCTACGAAGCCGCATCGCTTGATGGATTGTCGGAATATTATGGGTACTGTAGTCAGGAGCCTCACAGACTCGAAGTAATCTGGGTCCAAACTCCACTTCAGGTCCCAAAGTCAAACAAACACTGCGGCATCATTGAGAGTTAAAAACTGTCTAAATTCTTTCATCTTAAAAAAATCATCAGTGTTGCTGCTACACTAGGTTTAACAATTAAGTTTAACATCCAAGTATCCATGAAAACAGAATTTATTTAATTTAACGCAGTCAGAAGTTAGCAGGAAGTTAGCTCGCTAGTTTCCATCTGAACATGATATACAATGTTCTGAGAGATTTCTGAAAAAATTAAAATGTACACCTCGGCTATCACTTTCAACATAAACGAAGACAGAAAACGACATAGTAGTAACATTTGTAGGGTTATTCAAGTTGGACTAGCTGGTATATAATGATGTGCTAAGTGATCTCTAGCGACACAGCTATGTTAGCATAACATAAACACAGTGAACCTGGAGGATGAATGCTAACTTTTTTCTAATTGATAAAAGTGAACATGAGGGTTCCCGATGGTTAGGGACAAATGCAAATGCATGGCAGGATGCTGTAAACAGACCAAACTTCAGTCAGGAGAACAACTGAGATAATTCGTGCACAATACGAGGTTAGTCATTAATATACAGCAACAACATGGGAATAGAGCAGCTGAGAGAGAGTTCAACATTAATATATCAGTGGCACGGAAGTGGAGGACGCAAGAGGAAAGAGTTTAGTCAAGTTTGACTTATCTGACCGTTTTGTTTTGCTTAATGCGCCTTATTTTATCCGCCCTATGCGCCTTTTTTAATCTGGAGCGCCTTATTGTCTGGGAAAAAAAGGTATGTAAAAAAATCTCGATACACCACATTTATCCTGGTA
Source organism: Hemichromis elongatus (assembly GCA_015108515.1). NCBI lineage: Eukaryota > Metazoa > Chordata > Actinopteri > Cichliformes > Cichlidae > Hemichromis > Hemichromis elongatus. The sequence continues at coordinate 903 of VUQR01026715.1, read as the reverse complement.
TCTCTATCAGCAGCCACATTATCAATAAATACGAGTGACATGGTTCTACTAGAAGTCACTGGAAATGTGACTGTGGTAAAGTATTAATACTTTTTCCTTTCATACTTTACTCTTCTTATAATTCTACTACAAGTTAATCTTGGTCTCATCTGTCCAAAGGATGTCTTTCCCAGAACAGGACAGGTTCTTTCAGATGATTCTGGTAAAGCCTAATCTGGGCTTCCTGTTCTTGAAAGCAATCAGCGGTGCACATCTTTTTGTAAACCCTTTGTATTTACATTTGTGTAAGATTTCTTGATTGTGGACCTTGACAGTGGCATGCCACCTTCACAAATGTAAACAAACAAACAAAAAACCCTTTAAGTAAAGCTAAAAGCCTACGCTTGAATCTGTTTCTCTTAAAATCCACTGTGGTGATGTACGGAGGTAAAAACTACAAAAACTGTGTCATTGTTCAAAAACCAAAGGATCCACCTGTGTATAAACTACCTGTTTATCATTAAATGGCAGACTCAGACACTTAGTGACTACCTGCTGAGCACCAGCAGGTAGCAGCCCCCTTAGAGACCAAAACCAGTGAGAATATTGGGATTTCACACATCAGCAAAATGGAAATAGAGTAGCATTTATACAGCAGTTCGCTACATACATACACACAACACTATACTCCTTATCCTTTAACACAATTTTTCTAGCGCCAAGCATCAATTAACCTAATATGTCTGTGTGTAGACTCAGGGAGGAAGCCAGAGAACCCGTGAAAACCCAAGAAGGTACTCGGAGAACATATAAACTCCACACAGACTCATACCTGCTGTGAGGTGACAGAGTTGCACCAGCATTGATTGATTTGAGTAAATAAATCATATCACATAAGATAAGGAGTCACAAATCTTTAGTGCT